>JAFBJS010008925.1:13683-28114 GCA_016785265.1 Paraplagusia blochii
TTTTTTGGAATTAGAAAAAAAAAAAAAAAAAAAAAACTGGAATGAAGCCCTGGAGAACATCTTAAATTAACTAACTAAAAGTTTATTTATTTTACTGCATGTGTAATTTTGATTTTTAGATCAAGTATAATGGGGCTTGTGTCATACATTTTAATAACCTCAAAATGTAATTATATTTTTGATAGTTTCGTATGACTTTTTTTTTTCTTTTTTCTAAAAAAGTTAGCTTAGTAAATATACTAAAAAGATCCAATTGCAAAAATCTATTTTTTTTTATTAGGTTGTTTTTTTTTTTTTTCTACTCCAAGTCTCCAAGGGATTTCAGATAAGGATTAAAGATATATGTTTAAGATGAATAATGAAAACAAAAAACCTTATCATTTTCTGGTTCGGAAAAAAAAGCCTGTTTTTCAACTGGGGATTTCTAAACATTTATATATGAGGATATACATTGTAGATGAAGAATGTTTGATTGATTATACTGCTGAAGTAAAGTAAAAATGCTGATATGTACGGCTTCATTTGACAGCAACTAGACTGCGTACATTCCATGAGGGTTTTGAGAAAATAGACTCGAGTGAGTTCAAGTACTGTTTACAAAAATGCAAATGCATCAGCCCTGAAAAACAACTCATTAAACCTTCACTCGCTGAAGCCTGAACCCAAGTGGATTTTCAATGCTTGTATCAGTCAACGTTCTGAGACCGTCTCGGAATCTCAGATCAGGTAGGACGGAACATTTGTAGATCTGACCTTCTGCAGATAAGCAGTGGTCACTGTCGAATGCTGTGGAACAGAGTGGATTAAGGTGAAATATAGAATTAATTTATGAATAAGTGGGGCTGAACAGTCCCTTGTTGCAGCTTCTGCTACATATTCACTTGATGAAACCTCTGGATGGGCCATTTCTCTGAGCTGCTTCATTAAATGGTGAAAGTCAAAAGTGCAGAGATTTCTGAAGACACTGAAATCTATGTGCAAAAGGTGGAACAGAGGTGAAGTTTTTCCTGTGCCGCAAGTTTATATAATGCAAAAAAAAAAAAAAAAGTATTTAATCATCTAAAGTCACAGTGTTCTCTCCCAGATACGTTTCACATCATTAAAATAATTACAGAACCGAGGTCATGCACAGGCAGACTGTGATTTGAATGCAGACTCCGGTACAATCCTATCTGGAGTCAAATTTGTTGGAGGAGTACTATTTTACTGGGTGCACACCTCGGTTTAATATGGTTAAAAAAATAAAAAATAAATAAAAATCTGTTATGTATTAGCTAATCACATAAGCATATTAAGGCACACAGAGAAACTCCAATTCCAGGAAGTAGATATTTCACGTTGTGCTGTTGCCGGAAAGCAGAAAAGTTCCATTCCGCTCATTCTACCCTGCAGCTGACTCAGAACTTTCGGCAAGTATTAGGTGCCACCGTGAGACCAAGTAGAAAACTTAAGTTAAGACTTACCTGCACAAATCAGCACTGAGTGCACACTAGAGACGCAATTACGGGCAAAGTAAGTTTATCCGAAAACAACGCTTAAACTTTTTTACTCAAATGTTATTATTATTACTATTATTATTATTATTATTATTATTATTATTATTATTCAATGTGTCAACCCTTGATTGGCCTTATTCACCATTGATTGAGCATGTTGTGGTTTTGTTTTAGATACAACATGTATTGGGTAAATCCACATTGGAAGCATCAACTGAATCATCTAAAATTATAGTACGTAGTATTTTCTGGACCATAGGGACAGTCAAAACCTATTATTTACTCATACATTGACAGTGCATATAATGTGGTGTGCCTCATGTATTGGTACTAGTTAGAATAGAATTAAACTTTTTTGGCATTGCACATGTCAAGTACAGAACAATGAAATGCAGTAGTTGTGTTTATTGACAATGAATAGCACTCGGAAAAAAAAAAAAAAAAAAAATCAGTCAAAATGTATGAGTACCCAAAAAGCTTAGTTGTAACATTCTGCCTTTTTCTTGAAGTTGAAAAATGAAGTTCCTGGGTTGAGGAATGAAACATCTTGCAACTCCAAGAAGAAATCCAATGGTTTACTTCTAAAATTTTGGATGATGTGACTTATGTGAATAAGAATCTTCTCAGACCGTGTTTCAGTACGACTTTGGTAAGGTGCAAAGCTGCACTCCTTTGTATTTTGTTTGAGTATTGTTATTGAGTATTTAGAATCAGAATCCTCACCCAGTAATACTGTACTATGCTGTGTTTTGACAATGCTGAGCAATACTTACCGGGCTTCATTGTGATGCTATGGTGTGTTTGTGTATTTAGGCCTTAAACTCAAGGTTGGACTCATCACTGAAATGCCAAGAACCCTCAAATGACGACAAGATGGAAGCGATGACGAGAGGGAAACATGCTTGATGCTGAAATTTCTGTTGAACTCCCCCAGTGAAGATAAACATTTGATGGATTTATGGAAAAGGAGGAAACTGAAAATGAATGTATTGTTTAGTATTTTATTTAAATACTAAACAAGTTGAACATTATTCCGAACATTATTGAGTTATTCCGAGTTGTAGAAACTGAACCAGCTGAAGAAGCATCTTGGATGAGAAGTAAAATGTCTTCAAGAAACTTCATGTGTCCAGTTGATCTCGCAGTAACTGTTATTTTGCTATTTTGTGTCGCTTAATTCACCTTATAATCCAGTGTGCCTTATCATCCAAAAGTGCGTTAATATTTAAAAAATAATGATCAACCCTATCTTTTTTAGGGACATTTCACATCCACCAGACATTTTAAGGGTTCTATGACCCTGTATCACAGTGGCTGAGTTCAGTTGCTGCAGTGGATTGGTAAAAATTTGGAATGATGAGCAGTGAATCTGCCACCAAGAATCAAAAAAAAAAAAAACAAGACTACGCACCTCTTAGCTTCAACGGAAAATAAAACACAGTTGGTGGAAAAAGACAAGGTTCTGAAGCAGACAAATTGGTTTGGATTCTGAAGGCATTTTGACAAGGTGAAATCTAACACAGCCGCAGTCGTTGCTAATGCTGATGCCGTTGCCCGTGTCCTCAATGTCCCAAGTTCTGCAGCACCCGGGGACAAGTTCACCATGATGAATATGGCCATTAAGAAAATGACTTGTCTTAAATGTCAGAAAGTGGCCGGTGTTTTCGGAGTCAGAAGTGATAGCACATAAATGTGAGACATTTTTACTTTTTTCTCCCCTCTTCTTAATATTCCTGCCAGGAAAGTGTAATCAAGCCTAATTATCCTAACTGCCTGCCACTCACCGTCAACATCATCTCTGTTTTAAAGTAATTACAGTTGCACATTGGATGAATCTGGCAACACGGTTGCTGTTCCAATCAAAAAGTTAATAACCAAAAACTAGTAGGAATTTTGTCAGAAAACCTGTTTGTTGTTGCGAGGAGTTAAAGGACCTGAAGATGCATCTTGGATGAGAGGTGAAATGTCTTCAGAAAACCTACTATGTCCAGTTGTCCTAGATTTAACTAATTTTGGATTAGATCATCTGGGCTACTGAGAATCTACACAGACATAGGAACAGTATGTTAAAACATTTAAATAATAACTACTGTATTTGCCGAAACCAAACTAAGACACATAACTGAATTTCCAGTTTCTTAAAGATGAGCGTCTGTATAAAGTAAGATAATAACAACAATAATAATAATAATAAAGTGAAATTTGACAAAATCAGTTGATTTTATCTGCCTGGCATTTGATTTTTCTTCCTTGGATTCTTTCCGTCATAGCCATTTTTTTTTTTTTTTTGCATCTATTGTTTATTTTGGTGATTTTTAATAACAATGCCAAATAATAAATCAAAAAAGCTAAAAAAAAAAATTAAGGATTGTAGCATGAAGTTTAGGTTTGCATTTGAAGGACCCTGCTGTTTTCTTGAATTGTTCATTTTAATGCCTAGTTTCACTAATTGTACATTAGTTTGGACAAATATAATATATACAAAGAGAACATAAGAGTTTAATTTCAGAGCTGAAATTCAAAATATATCAAAGTTTCCAGTTCTTCTTCAATAGCAATGACATTGTACTGACAAAAACAGTGATGTCTGTCCTTCCATGTTTTCCTTTTCATTGTATTCTCCAGGTAATTTACCTTCAGTGGTACCAAGCATTAAAATGAACTAGAAACTGAAGAAAATAAGTGTGGTCTAATGTTGTTGTTTTTTTCTTTTTTTTTTGTTTTTTTTTTTCTCCATGACTCTGTGTTTTACATAAACTCATTAAACGTGGGTGTTTTACCAAAAAAGCTGCAGCTGTTTATACACATTTTTACATATTGGCCCTTTACAAAATAATAAAATAAAAAAAAACAACATTGTATCTCATGTTTTCCAACATGATTACATTTGCACTTCAAACCATTTAATCAACCATTGTGCGTGTCCAGTCAACCACTGAAGAATTTCTGAGCACAAAGCCCATCTTTGAGGAGACGCGAGCCCATGGGGGAAACTTTATCAAACTCCTGCTTCCTGTGGAGAGAGTCCAGGTGACCGGCAAAGACTCAATCACATGGAGAGGAATTGAAAGTGAAGGGAGGCCAAATTCTAGCTCTTTTGATCCACATGTACACACACACACATACACAAAGCAGCCGCGAGTGTCTCACCAGATACCAGCAGCACCAATCACACTGGCTCTCTCCTCCACCAATCACGACCTTGTCTCCAACCATAACCCAGCCTACTGCTACTTTTTTTTTTTTTAAAGGCACTGAAAAGCATAAAATCAGGACAGAAGAAAGCGTGGCTCACTCACCCATCTCGTTGTCTGATTTATTGTCCATTTCCGTGTCGGTGAGCGTGAGCGCAGAGTTGGAGCGGCTGGAGAGGCAGGAATTCTGCCCAGACTTGGCTCCGGTCCCCCACAGAGACATGGTGCGTTCAGGTGACACAGGCTCATGATTCTCCGTGGCCAAGACGGTTCCCCTGGAGTAGGTGCTGAGCGGGTGGACCAGGCCCGTCTCGGGGCACAGAGCCAGGCCTCGGCGAGCGGGTGGCTCGCAGATGCCGAGCTGCCTCAATGAAAACGTCTGCCCTGTGTGTGTGAGGAGGACACAGTTGTAAAAGTTAACAAACCAAGCAACAACCCGGTTAATGGCTGAGAGCTGGGGTCTACTTAAAGGAACACTTAACCTTCGGAACCCCCCCCGGGAACGGGAGCGGCAGTTAAGAAGCGAAAGCGCTCTGCGACATACTCCCATGATGCATTTGACAAACGTCATACTGTCAAGATGTCAACAGAGTGTTTCTTTAAGGCTAATCATCAGGGGCAATAAAAAACGATTTTCACATTACTCAGATCTACAACACACTAAAAAAAACATTCTTGTGCACAAAACCTAAAAATGAAAGAACTTAATCTACACTTAAAATTCAGAGAGACAGATGAATAAAAAATAAAACCCAACAATATTTATTTACTACCTGGGTGAAGTCAATCAGACACATGTGCGACAATTAAACATCAAGACACTATTTTGTTTTATTGTTTTTGTTAGGCCTCATTACCCCAGGCTAAGCTGTTGACTGGAAATAAATATATATAAAATGAAACTAAATAAAATCCTGTCATGCCTTCAAAGACACTGAGGGAAATTAATTATGTTTTCTAACTTTTTTTAAAGATGTGGAGGAGTATGGGTTTATTTCTAATAAACAAAAACAACTCAATAAAATTCTCTGAATCCAAACCATTGTTCCCCTGTTCAGGATTTTCATGAAAACAAACAAACAACAAAGAATATCCTTTACCGGATCAAATGCTTGGACCTTTTTTTTTTTTTTTTTGTCAACCCATATATCTTTTATTTTTTTTTAGTGTATTATCTTTTATTTATCTGATATTATCTTTTAGTAATTTAAATTCAGTTATATTTTTCAACTTTGCATGTTTGGTGTTTTTTTTTTTCAACTAATTGTTTGAGAGTTCATACTAAAATAAATATATATTAGCCAGATTTGGAATACGATGAAAAGTATCATTGTATTCTAAATCTGTCATTCAATCATGTACCTTATGCAAAAAAAAGCTAAGCTGCTTTGTTTTTTTTGCCTGTTCTCCACTGAAAAAAGTTAAGGTCTTTTGTGTTCCTCAGTCTAAAGCAAAGACAATTATTAGCCGCATCGGTTAGTAAAATTTGCAATGTGGGCTGGGTCAGCATAAATTAAACGTATGTAGCTTAAATAAATTATATGTAAAATAATTGGAAATGCTAGAATTTTTTTTTTTTTTATATAATTTTACCTTTGTTCACAATGTATTGCTGGCATTGCAGGGGGAGGCAGTAGGACAATCATAATAAATAAAAGGTAATATAATCTGGACAAGTTTGGCGGGCTGGATGAAAAATTACCAATTGGCTGCATCTAGTCCCTGGGTCTTAGTTTGGTCTAAAGGGTACACAAGTACTAGGTTTGGGTATCATGATTGAACAAAACAGGCCGTAAGGTGGCAATTCTGGTTTAAAATTTTACCTTTTTATGGTTTGCTTTTATTGCAAAAAACCAATAAACAGAAAAGAAAACAGATTTTTTTATAAGTTTGCCAATTATATAGATAACAGTGCTAAAATAAATAAAAGTTCACCAAAACTAACTAAATATTAAATAATTTTGAAACGTAATAACCTCAGTACTGGTCTCTTGACATGCAAAGCCACGTTAATAAAAACAAGCGTTGCGCTTAATGTTGGCTTTTCCCAGAAGTTCTAGTAGAGATTTTTGCAATTCATTAAAAAATTTTCAGCCACTGCATTTTCTAGTTTTTGTTTAATAAAAGTTGGGGGAAAGTGATAGGAATGCTCATTAAACTAATACAAAAACAACACTGACAGTGTTAAGAAAAGAATTTAAAAAAAAATAAAGTCTTAGATATATAAAATAAAATAGGAGGATAAAACAAAGTGTGTTGTTTTCAAATGCCTTTCTAGGTTATAATATAAATTAAGATGAGCCTTTAATGCAAAGGGAATTTAAGCAAAGTTTTTTGTTCCATTTCCACATATTCGCATTAATATGTGTCATTAACGATAACAAAGGAAGAGGCGCTATTGAACCTTAAATGCTCGTTTAAAAGAAAAAAAATAACAAAAAAAAGAAAAACGACTACGACTTCATCACAATCCCATTAATTCTAAAAACAGGCACCAATTAGCAGGAGAAAATGTAAGGCTGGGCCACTAATGGAGAGATTTTCTAATTGCAATCTTATGAGCCAGTGGAGTGCCATAAAGCAGAAGAAAACACTGCTCAAACTTTTTAATTACAGAAATCAGCGCACTTTCCAGCAGCTCATTTAAGCAGGGACTTATTTACCGAGCTCTGTTATTCTACCGCAGCGCAACAGGATTTTTTTTTGTTTTTTCTTTTTTTTTTTTTAAGGTCAAAGTGAACCACACACAAAGTGAGTCAGAAAATGTGGTAAAGAATATAATGAGCCTTTGTTTAATGTTTTCTACTGGATTTTCCACTGAAATTTAAACCAACTACTGCTACTGTGAATTCAGGGGGAATTTTTACGTGGAAAATACATTTTACAATAATCTAATTGAGAGTTAACACCTTATGGAACAACACATATGAATCTGGTCTATTTATGAAATGAGGAACTTTCTTTTTGAGTGCTGAACGCAGTACCTTCCAAATACAGCAGACACGTTTAATATCTGGCCCAGGGGATCATCTGAATTCAGATTTAATATTATTTAATTTTAAAAATTCTAAAAATTTTAGAAACTGTGACATTTTTCTTTTCCCTAGGATCCATATTAACTTGGCATTCTTGAAATTTTTAATAAAAAAACAAATAATCACACTTACATTAATAATAATTACCATAGGTAATCAAAGATCATTAATAACGTTGCCCAGGGAGATGATCCCACCCTCTGCAGAGATTTAAAGGCCCACTGATTAAATTAGTTCCATATTTTATATTACATTATCAGGATAAATGAGCCAGAAAACAGTTGATGGGGGAAAAAAAAAAAATCAGTGTGAGTCTTTGTAACCCACACATGCTGCCACAGGAGGTGCTATCAGGACTGTATTTTCTCTGGGGATTGAACACAAGATTTCCAATGCGTAAGGCAGGCATATTAGCCTACCAGGTAACCTGTTGAAATTCTTTTTTTTTTTTTTTTCAGTTTTCCAGCTCATAGCACTTCTTGACTCGCCGTTTAGTTAATTTCAGACTTCATAAACTTAAAACTTCTTAGCAGGACTTTTAGCAATATTTTACCTCAAAACTACAGTATCATAGTTTGCCTTGCAGACCACAAATGGTTCTAAAATCTGAGCAGATAGACAGTGTTCATTTGAACTAAGAGAAAGGAGGAGTTAAAATGTTATTTTCCACAAGATTTCACTTCCGGGTCCCTGCTCGTGCGGTCGAACAGTAATAGCAATGTTTTTGTTGTTGTTTGTTCCTATGTTTTTCTTTTCACCTTTTCCTTAATTGTTACTTAATCACTTATTGTTTATTATTGTGATTTACTGTAAGTTCACTTCTATTTTATCTATCTATCTTATGCTGCACAACTGTGCCTTGAATTGCCCCTTGGGATAAATAAAGTTTATTGAATCTTGGATCCTGAATCAGATTTTTTTTTTTTTTTTTCGCCCTTTCTTAGCCACCTATTGGTCTAACGCTAGAATTGCAGAGGTAACACAAAAGTATAATAGTAATATAAATGGATTTTTTTTTTTTTTTTTTACTTTAGACAAGCATGGTGGTACGGATGGAAATGTGAAAGCGTCCAGATCTGGTCCCTGGTCCATAGTTTGTCAATATCTGGTAGTAACTAACAGTACTGTATGTGGGTGAGATTGAGTAAGAGGCAGACTGAGCGAGAGTGGGCTGAATAGTTTCAGAGGCTTTGACAAGTGCCTGTCAGGGCTATACCTGTCTCTTATACACATCTAGATGTGTATAAGAGACAGAACCTGAAGTGTTCGTCTACTATGCACCGTACTTAAAAAAAAGGGTTGCAGCATGGGTGGAGTAATCCATTTGCAACAGTATCCAGCAGCTCTTGATGCAAACCATAAAAGTGAAGAGGCATAGTCATTTATTGTAGTTTGAAATGTTTAACAAATAATACACTTGACAAAATAACCAACATAACATATACAAAATAAAAGTGGAAGAACAGACGCATGTATAATCTTTGCATGGTATCAAGTGTGAATAGGTTTAAAGACACAGTTTACTGTAATCTACTGATTAGGACAAGCCTCAACTCAATATTCCAGACCACACACACAGACAAACACAGAGACACATCATCGTGGACAGTCCAAATCAATCATAATATTATTTAATATTTAATTTGAAATCGTGGCTTGGACAGAATTAAAATTTTGACCCTTGAAATGCACATTAACCCAGCGTCAGATTATTACCATGGAATATAAATGATGACGAGAAGATATTCCAATGTTGCCGCATATATATCGTTAGCGGTTATTAATATTCATAATTGTCAAGAGGTGGACAGAGACACGCCGGTGCTCGGAGAAACGGATAACGTCTACATAGGTGCCATGTTTGCGCCAGAATGAGGAACCATGTGAATTAACCAGCAGTTCAGGGCATCTCTATGATGGACACAGGATTTGCATGGTCCTGTCTTTGATCATCAGTGATGGAAACTTGGTAAATACGCAGGTTATTTTTTTTCCTCTGGCAACTGCTGACACATTTATTGCTGGAGCAAGAATTGAGAATGACTCAGTCACCTTCACCTCCTAATTAGAGCAAAAATGTCATAGTTCTGGCTTAATTTATCTTGGTGTTCTTGGAGATTTGCGGCCTTCGCATGCGAAGAAACCTTCGCATGTCAGAAAAAATAAGGGTTACCTGTACAACTTGCCCCCAAAAAAGCACTTGCTGTGACTTCCCTCTACCAATTCCCCTTCTGATCTCCCTTACCACCATAGCAGTCGGGTCGAGACCAAAAGTGGGTCATGGGGCTAAATCTGGTCGCAGGCCTGCATAATAGATTTGATACATTTTTTTTTTTCAGTCTCAGAAAAATACTTTCTGCTCACCCTGAGTCTGGAGCATCAAGGTGACACATCCATTTAATATGTGTGTTGCCAATGCCTTTCTGCTGAACTACAGCCTGAACCATACCGTATGTTCTACGGGTGTAGTGTCGCCAAGAACAACAGGAGTCAGTAGTATGCAGTAGTATTTAATATCTACACCTACGCAACTGCTTCTAAAGGCAAATTGCTAATCAACAACTCTATGCATCCAGGGATGTAGACATGGTCAGGATCAGGGGTGTCCACACTTTTTTTTTTTTTTTTGCCTTGTGTGCTACTTTGCAAATGACCAGGCTGAAATATATTTAGAGTTTTTAATCTACCCAGACTAAAAACTCTAAATTATATTACCCATGAAACTGGATATTTTACATTATGTCATATATATGTTACACTGTCTGACTTAATACCCATATGATTCTCAATTTAGCCCAGTGATTAGCATCTTAAAATATAAGTACATCTCTAGTTTTAGTTACTATCTATCTATCTACCTATCTATCTACCTATCTATCTATCTACCTATCTATCTACCTATCTACCTATCTACCTATCTATCTATCTATCTATCTATCTATCTATCTATCTATCTATCTATCTATCTATCTATCTATCTATTTTAGGTTATTGCTCCGGATCTACTCCTTTGGAGATCTACTGGTATCTACTTATTGTTCACTCCTGGTCAAGACTGATCTGACCATTAGAATGGGGAAAAAAAAGTCATTTTAATGACATTGTTGTTGATGTCACATGGGTTGGTCTGAGTACTTCACTACCTGCTGATCTAGTGGGATATTCATGCACAGCCATCTCAATGTTGGTCGGCCAAAAGATAAGTTATCCAGTAAAAATGTGATAATGGTCAGACTGGTTTAAGTTGATAGAAAGGCAACGGTAATTCAGCTGCTCAGGCGATGAACTTGGGTCCAAAGAACTCACAGTGGGGTACAGTGTGATTTGGGTGACAATTGTGGAGACCGCAACCACCGTCATCGTTCAGGAGCAGTGGCATTTCGGAGCGTCCTCGTATAGCCTATCGTTTCACTTTCCGTGGAGACGTGAGAGTCTTCTGATGCGGGGTTGTTCATTCTCTCTGCTTAAAGCTCCATCTCTTTTTTATGTGCGTGTCACAGTTCAAGAGCCTTCTACTGGATCATGCTGCAAATGAGTCAGACAGTCTATATCAGCCTTCACATTTCACCCCATCGATGCTGCGTGGACTGCAACTGAGCAACTCGGTGTTGCATATGGATTTGATACAACATTAAAATCAGAAAACCCTGCACACACAAACGCCAACACCTCAACATATCTGCCTCTAACACCAGCTCTTGTGTTTCACAGACAAACACAACTCAGGTCTTTGCAACCAAACATTAAGAACATATGTGTTGAAATTCTCAATTTTCCTCAAATCTAAAAAAATGATCTCACAGGTGGGGCCTGTACATCCAAATGAGAGAACCAGAGAATTCAGAATCGCGGTAATCTGATGGATAAAAATAAGGACTTTGAGTGGAATGCTGATGAGAGCAAGAGTGAGTCAAAAGTTTATTACCAGCTCATCCTCCGTGACACACACACACAGACAAGAACATGCCTACATTTCTCTCTCTTGGCTCAGCTGTAAGACTGGAGTGTCTGACTTCTGCTTTTCCCAAATGAGATCCACTTCATTTCACATCAAGCATCAATACCTTCAGCTGGAGCTCCAACACTGCTACTGCAAGATAGCGGTGACTCCACCGAGAGCTTCTCCCCGAAATTTCTGAAGCGGTTGTGGGCCGAATACGGGATTCAGAAGATAATGAAAATTGTAAAAATGTTGGGAGGTTTTTCAACTTTTTTTTTTTTACCCCAGCCCACCTTGTACAGAGCTGTGGTGATATTGCTGCTCCCAGAAGGGCTGAGATGCAATCACCGACACTCTCTTGTAACCCTGACAGCAACTGAACACGACAAACGCCTGCCTGTAACTCACGTCTCATCACTTTCACCCTGGATCACACAGACATCCTGATTGACGGATTAATGTGCGTGATGAGTACAGGCGGACACGCCCAGGAGCCTCCCTGATTATGACCTCGTCAGCTTTATAGACATGAGATAGACAGTTACACTGAACCACCGGTGGATCAGGAAATCAAACATCCAAAGTCTCGACTGAAGACCAGTTTGGACACCGGAACTGAGGACCAGTGTGGACACTGGAACTGAAGACCGGTTTGGACACTGGAACTGAGGACCAAAAACGTACCATATACTATGAACAATATTAGGGTGGTAGTGGCCTAGTGGTTAAGGAAGGGAGGTTTCCAGGTTCAATTCCACCAACTGCCAGGGTACCACTGAGGTCCACTAAGCATGGCACTGTCCCCATCCACTGCTCTCCATGGCGCTCAAAGCTGCATGGGTTAAATACTGAAGTCAAACTTCTTTTTGTGCAGTGGTATGAATCACAATGACAAAGAGTTTGCTTTCCTTCCTTCCCTAACGTTTATACTAAATAGATCAGATATTTATTTGTATTTTTTTCTTTTTTTTTTTTACTTTCGGCTCTGGAATTACAAATAAGGAAAACAAGTGTTGACAACATATTTTAAATTAATAGTTATGTTGTTTATAAGATAAATTAAAATGTGTTTTTATTCTTCATTATAGCTGTTTTTCCACATCTGGGGTAATAGGCCATATCTTACACATACCGATAATGAAGTAGAAAGTTTTTTTTTTTTTTTTTTTTAGTTATTTAATTATTATATAAATTTTATACAGCCATGAAAAAAATAATTGCACCACCCTGCTGTTTCTGTCATTTTCTCTTCTTTTTAATGCCTGGTTCCACAAAAAGTACATTGTTTGACGGATATAATGATTTCAACACAAATAGCTCATGAGAGTTTAATTTAAGAGCCGATATCTAGCCATTTCCATTGTTCTCTTGATGAAGTTCTTACATGAATAGATATGACATTGCACTGCTATGTTTTTGTTGTGGTACCAGGCATTAAAATGAAAACAAGGATGGTCTTATCATTTTTTTTTTTTTTTTCCTGACTGTTAAATGTTTTTTTTTTATTTTCCTTTCTTTTTTTTTTTTTCTCGGTTACGTTGCAATATTTTTGCTTAATCAAACTTTAAAGTTAACTAAATGTTTTTTTTTTATTTTCCTTTCTTTTTTTTTTTTTCTCGGTTACGTTGCAATATTTTTGCTTAATCAAACTTTAAAGTTAACTTTACACTTTTCATATACCATAACGATAAAGTAAATTATTTTTTAAGTGATTTAAAATTGCTGCTAAACCATTAAGGATATTATCTGAGTTCATCAGTTTCGTAGAAGTCTCCACTAAATTTCAAGTTCAATTGCTTTTAACCAACAGTTCTGGCCAGGGTTGAGGGACCACACATCTTCCTTAAAGTGGATGGATACAGTATGTCCAGATATTAAGCGTCCCACTCTGCCCTCTAGTTTTTCATAGCTCATCACTATCACAGTATCTCCCATAAATTCCTGCTCCTTTTTTTAACTTTTCCAGGACCGTTCACTCCTACGTTGCTTTTTAGTCTGGATCACGCCGTTGAATCGGGGCAGTCAGTCAGCCATGGGCACTCAGTGGAACAGTCGACACTGCAGAATTAGTGAGGTACGCCGGGAACTCTGGTGAGGAAGCCAGGCAGGGAAAAGACAGTTGATGATCTACGCTGCTCTGGCCCACACGTCCAAAAGACTCCCCTGCCAGTTGAGCACAGTTCCCCCGACGCCTAGTTCCGTCCTGTAGCTCTGCACTTATTTCAGGAAGAAACCATAAACCATCTATATAATATGCTGTGGAGAAGTGTGTCTGGGCCAATTGGCTCTCAGGGTAGGTGTTCAAGGTGAGTGGGAGTCAACTCATAAATGTTGGACATTTATGTTTATTATGAAAAAAAAAAAAAAAAAAGAAACTAAGTAAATGAGGGAAAACACCTTCAAGCTTTTCAACTCAAACATAGCATTTGAACGTAAAAATAAAAAAAAATAATTATTGGCTGTATGGTAATGATAATTTAAGAATTGAAAACTGTAGATTCTTTAGGAGACTCTTAGGCTTGGGGACCAACAAAATGTCGCTCAATCAAAGACGTATTCTACATGCTAACAACGTATTTGGGAATTCCCCAAATCCCAGAGGATGGCCATAAGACTGAGTGGACACTGTAGTCAATTATACATTTGGCAAAACTCATTGCAAGCTTTGACGAATACTGTGACTCACAGGCCATTATGGATCCTAAATCCATATTGGATTCATCTGATCTGATCAGGTGAACTAAGATGAAAAAGTCACAAATAAAG
>JAFBJS010008926.1:0-31645 GCA_016785265.1 Paraplagusia blochii
TAGTGATCACTGTGAAATACTGTCCTCATAAGATCCAAAAGTAATCTCCAAAAATTTTCTTTTTCAAAAATGACTAAAAATGCATTCATTTTTCTCAAAATACTTAGTTATCAACATTTTGGTGGTTAAAATTGAGAAAATTTATAATTTTTTGGTTTGGAGACTAGTGATCACTGTGAAATGCTGTCCTCATAAGATCCAAAAGTAATCTCCAAAAATATATTTTCTTAAAAAATGACTAAAAATGCATTCATTTTTCTCAAAAATACTTAGTTATCAACATTTTGGTGGTTAAAATTGTGAAAATTTATAATTTTTTAATTTGGAGACTAGTGATCACTGTGATACTGTCCTCATAAGATCCAGAAGTAATCTCCAAAAATAAAAGTTTTTCAAAAATGACTAAAAATGCATTTATTTGTCTCAAAATACTTAGTTATCAATATTTTGGTAGTTAAAATTGGGATTTTTTTTTTTTCGGTTCGGAGACTATTGATCACTGTGAAATACTATCCTCATAAGATCCAGAAGTAATCTCCAAAAATAAAAGTTTTTCAAAAATGACTAAAAATGCATTTATTTGTCTCAAATTACTTAGTTATTAATATTTTGGTGGTTAAAATTGTGAAAATTTATAATTTTTTGGTTTGGAGACTAGTGATCACTGTGAAATACTATCCTCCTAAGATCCAGAAATAATCTCCAAAAATAAAAGTTTTTCAAAAATGACTAAAATTGCATCCGTTTATTTTCAGGGTTAGTGTCTCTGAACTGTTTTTCATTTTTTTCTGTAACTTACTCAATTTTCATAACAATTTCATAACTAATTTTTTTATTTTTTTGCTACAAGCTTTTGGAAAATCTTCACTAATTCTAGCAGAATTCCTTTTTTTGATAAGTGTAGGGTTTCATGGACTAAAATGGACTTAATTGTTACCAGGTTTACACATAAAGTAGCACTAGGTCCATATCATAGGGATTTTACTTTCTGTATATAAATGTATAGTAGATAAAATCCCACTTGAAATATAAATCTCAGCCAATTGTTTACAACATTTTTTTTTATCTAAATATTTAAGAAGATAAAGAACTCACATTGTATTTAACACCATCCTGAACATCTGGCACCCTGGGCATGACGTCGTAGAGAGAGGAGACATATGTGATGATGGATTTCTCATCTGGATGTGGAACGTCAACATCTGAGGGAAGGAGCATAAAAAAAGAAAAAGAAAAACGTCCTTAAAAAACCTCTTCGGAAACATATAAAAGACTCTTTCAAATGGTTTCCTCTCTCACCCTCGGGGTCCAGCAGTTTGGTGACTCCCAGTTCTCTCTCTGCGACGCTGAAGGCCTGCTCCAGGTTCTCCTGGTTGCTCTGTCTGTAAACCTGGTTCATGTCGATGAGAGTGGGCCTGCAGAGAGTGAAGGAGAGCCAAGGAGAACAGAGAAGTTACTGGAAATCCTTCATTACACTGTGATTATCCTCAACTCCAGACTGAAGTATGTGACCGCTGGAAAAACATGATTCACTGACAGAACGACAAACTTGTTTTACTGTCTGCCTTTTAGCGTTGAATATAAAACTTTTAACTTTATGTCATGACTTAGTTACTGGAAAAACCCATATCCTTTGGCGTGAAATTGACATTCCTGAAGAACAGATGGATTTTTTTTTAAACTTCTTTGGAAGTAGAACTCACCTATTTTAGAGGAATTTGAAGTAATCAAAACCACATCCGAGTTTTTGATCACAATCATTTTGAAAAAACACAACAATAAAATGACAAAACTTATAATTAAAACATTGTGTTTTTCAAACTGATCTCACTGTGATGCTTTTGTATTTGCCTGACAGACATAAATCCACAGCACAGCAGGTGAATTATGTCAGTCGACCTGATTGGTGTCAACTGTTGCTTCAGGCTGGGGTTTAGTCAGTGAACATCTTCACTGACTCCAGAGAGAGCATGCAGAAACAGGAGTCCACACGAGTTGGGTGGAATTAAATCAAATTTCTATTTATACATCACTTCACCAGTGGAATTGTCTAATAACCTGTGACAGTGAGTTTACTAAACACCTTTAGTCCTTAGTCAAGGACTAAAACAAAGGAATCAAAGGGAAAACCCTTCATCAATACAAAGAGGTGATGCTCCTACATTCTGGTCACTCTCTGGGCGTAGTGTCCCCTGTAACTCTGCGCTGGTTCTTGGTCCACGTAGCAGACCTGTCTGTTGGACAACCTGTCCCGGCTCAGGTGGAGAACCTGAGACTGCGACCCTGACTCACGCTCCTCCACCTGGGAACAACGACCGGAGCGGTTTCCTGTGCAGTGGGGGCATCGTCCTGGGTCGATGGAGGTCTCAGCGGGGATCTCCTCACACAGCATGATCACTCTGTCGCTCAGGTCGCTGATGGAGCCCACTGTACTGCTGGAGGCGCTGTTCAGCCGCTTCTTAGAGCCGAACTTGTGCTTCAACTTCAACATGGTGAAAAGCTCAAATAAAATCCCAGCCTGTCTTTAAAAAACTGCTGAAGTCACCATACGCTTCAACCACAGACGCTTCTGTTGAACTTCCTCTGAAGAAAAAAAATAGCTGAAGTCCTGTGTGCAGCTGCTCTTAATCCAGTCAAAGAATCTGCAGTAAAGCGTCCTTCACTCCAGCACCTCCAGTTCAAGCACCTCCAGGCCAACACTGTGTGTGTTTTCTTCCTAAGCCCAGGCTGATACACCCACACAGAAAAACGCCCCGTCCTTTCACAGCCAACACCACTTCAGTGCTTCTGCTCCTGTTGTTGTCGAGCAGCGCACTGAGCAGATCCTGCGGAGGAGTCTGAGTCTACAGTGAGTGAGAGACTCCGCCCAAAACATTTGGTATCATTAGGAAAGAGTTTCCAGCGAGGAGGAACCTCAGTTTGGACCCGTCTCACATTGTGGTTTTTTACATGCAGGCGGCAAAAAGTTGTGTGACTCATCGGGACCCACTTCTCCAGCCACTCAGGACACTGTCGTTATGATTTCCGAGTGAGGAATTTCTAAGACTAGTACCAGGATTATTTAGGAATCTACTGCTGGGTTGGTACGAGGGGAGAAGGAAAGAAAGAGAACGTTCTCAGCTGTTGGACTGTTGGAGTTATTTTAGACGTTTTTGTGTCGACCTGCTGTGATTTCATTTGTTGAGTCTAAGAAGTTTCAACAGATTCAATTCTCTCGTCAGATGGACCTTAGCTTCAGTCCAAGCCAAGACTGTTTCTGCAGATTTTCATGAGGCCTTTTATAATCAAGGTACTTCAACCCAGCTGTTTCCAACTCGTGGTCTGTGGACCAGTGCTAGTCCAGGGGTCATTTGGCCCCGGCCGCAGTAAATAAATTAATGAATTTACACCAATCAAAGAATCTGGAAACTTTGGCAAAATTGCAACTTTTTAAAATTTCCTTTTGACTCTTATACTTACTAGAAAAAAGTCTAAATTGTTTAACTTGATAAAGAAAATTATTTAATTGTCTTTTATAATTATGACCAGCCTGTAGAACCTGATGGAACCAGTTAAGAATCACACTCTTTACTGAAGTTCCTCTTCAGTTGAATGATTCAATTAAATATAAATAATAACCATCATTACAAACATCAATGACATCAGTGACATTTCCAAAGGAGTTTAAACACTTGATGCTCACAAACATAAAAGATAAAAATAAAGATTTATTCTTTCTGATTTTCAGAGAACAGTTTTCCTCCCTGTCCCTGTGGCTCTTGGCCCCAGAGAAGTTATTAATGTAAAACAGCTGAATTCTCTGAGAGGTTTTGACATTTATGTCCTGTGGTTTGACAAGATGATACACAAAGATTTTAAAAATGTCAGTCATGTTGCCCACATCCTTGCACTGATCCCCAGATAATTTTGGGATCATTCTAGAGATCTACACTGGAGACTTCAAGGCTGAGCAGATGTTAACTGTGCCTCATGATCCTGGAGAATCTGCAAAGTCACCTTTACGTCCTCTCTAGTTACTGTGGTGGTGAAGAAAGGTCTCACCTGTGTTTGTGGATGATGGCATTGAAGAGTTTTCCATCCCTCCAGCTGGTGGTGAAGTTGTCGCAGCGCAGACCCTGGTATCCCTCCACCATCCTCTGAGACCACAGCAGCAGCTTCTCCTTGGCCGTCATGTCGTCGGACTGACCGTTCACCTGGATGTCGGAGATCTGGAGACAAGAGGAGGCAAAGAGTTCATAAGAGAAAGAACAGAATGTTATTCCTCCTACGGAGTGTAAAACTTTACCCTTTTGGTATTAACTTTATTTCTTTAGTACATAAGTTCTTTATTGTTTTAATATATTTACAACTAACTAACTTCTATTTCTCTGTCTGTGTAGTTACAATAATTTATTTCCAGTTCTTAACTGTTTCATCTCATTTCTACATAATGAAAATACATTTTATAGTTACAGTAAATCTGGATTAAAATCAGGAACTCTTTTTTAAATTTCTGCTATTTGTGAGTCCATGAAAACCATACTGAAAATGGGTAAAAAAAATAAAATAAAAAGAACTTTTTCCACTCTGCTCTTCAAAGATTTAAATCAAATGAAATCCATCTAATTTTCCACACAGGGCAAAGGAAATTTACTGAAGCCACAGAGTTGGACAAAAAAAAACATTTGTTGGTTTCCAGGGCAGAACTGATAAAAGTGAATCACTGGTCTTGTATAGTTTTATAAAAATCTCTGTAAAAATTCCAGCAACTGCTACAAACAGATGCTTGAGTTTTGGATAAAACGTAGCGTCTGTTGTTGATAAAAGGCAAAGAAACTAAGATTAAAGAGCAGATTGATCCAATCAGACGTCTGTGATTTCTACGTGACGTTAATGTAACGTTTTCTGTTTTGGAGTCACAGTCGGGAGTCTCTCAGTCGTCAGGAGCTACTACTTTCTCTTGTGCTTTTATCTCTATAATCAGGTAAATGTCCAACATTACAGGGAAGGTCAGTTTGGGTCCAGTGCAGGTACCAGGAGGGCGAGGTCACCTCCACAGAAACACAAATATAAACCTGCAACCAGCACAACAAAGGCGTGAAAACACATTTTCTTTTTGTTTCTTTCCTGGATTATAAAAGTTGCATTGGGTGAAATTTACCAAAAAAAAGTAAAAGTTATTCATATAGTTAGAGAGAAATTGAAAACTTTGACGACTTAGGGCTGAACGTGACTTATGAAGTGCCACGTTTGCCCCAGACCAGAGTCAGATTTGACAGATTTCCTGAACCAACCCTAATGTCTTTGTTTTGGCGGCTGCTGGTCTTTAGAAACAATGTTGGACTTCCTGTTGGCTCTCCCAGCTACAGCCACCTCTGTGTCAACGATCATGTGACCCATGTCAACAAACGGGGCGGGTTTTCTCTCAGCATGGTTTACATGAAGTAACTGAGGGTGGAGGTTCTCTTTCCATTTTCCTTCTGAATCATTTATTCTACTTCCCATCTTCATGGTGCACTGACGGGGATTCCCTGGTGGGTGGAGAAAAAAAGCAGAAGGAAAGAAACACCTTCTGCTTTTTTTTCCCTTCTTCCACCCTTTCCTGAAATAAATAATAAGTTCTGCTCTGACTCATCACTGTTTACCTGAAAACAAAAAAAGGAAACAACAAAAAAAAAGCCGAACTCATTTACACCAATAAATACATTTAAACAACTTTAACTCCTGTTATTGTACATTAAAATAAAAAAACTGTTTTTAAACATTTTATTCTTATTACTACAAGTTCAGAAGAACAGAACCAGATCCTTTTCATGGAATAATATCAAAATCTCTAGGAGTTTAAACGTAAAAGTGACTTTGAGCCTCATCCCTAAAGCTGTCACAGGGTGGGGCTGCCTCCCCATCACTGAGACGAGCCGAGGACGCCCAGCTGCCTGTGGGTGGAGACAAAACCTTCGCTACGCCTAATGTATATGTTAAAAAAAGAAAAAAAGAATTCACTCCTGCTCAGGTTTCATGTTGTTGAAAATTAACTTCTTCTCCCGAACATTTGATTTAAAGATGAAAATAAAGGGTTAATAAACTAAGGACAGTGTCCACCTGAAGCCCAGAGCAGAGATCTTCATGTTTGTTTTTTTCAACACGCTGAGTTCTTTCCACTTTGTCTTTAAGTTGTGAAGTCCCGCCCACAACTGCTGCTCTTCTCATGGGAAACACTGAGTCATAAAAATGGATCCACATCCCAACTTTACCATCAAGGCTTCAAAGAATCCACTTTTTACTCCCACTGATTTTTTCCAAACATCAACTACAGCATCTGCAGGGAGGAGATCAGAACCTCCTCCTCTTCAGAACCTGATCACGGAGCCATCAGTGTTTGTGTCTTATGTTTTCCTCATATGTAACATGGAGAGTTGAGAGTGTGTGGCTCACACACACTTGGGGTTCGTCTTCAGATGATAAAGACTCTTGTCTGCCTTGAGTGGTTTTTAGGAACACATGAATCATTCTCCTCTGACTAATCACAGTGTTTATATTTTAACCAGCAGATCGTCGGTGAATTACATGGGATCCAATTCCTCAACAGTGTTTATGTATCTTCATCACACTGTAATTACTCTGCTTCCGCAGCTGTTTGGAGAATTCAAAGTTTCGGCTTCTATTTATTTCCCGTGTTGACACAGCAGAGTCCAGCTGTCAATCGTTTCCGGTGTTAAACATTTGTCAGAACCTCAGCTCCACATATATATACACATATATACGAACTACAGCAGGTCAGAGCCTCGCGTGCACAGAGATTAAACAAAGGAAACGACAATGATCTTCAAGTCAATTTTCCTTTTTGTATAAACACTGTGGAACTGGAACCAGATGTGACAGTGAAGGACGTCACAGTATTGAACTACACTACAATAAAACATCGGAGTAAATCACAATATATCCTATTGTTGCTCCTGTTTCCTGAAACAAATCGTATTAAATACATTACCATTATTTTTATATTTACCTGGAAGTGAAGGATGATGGTCCATATCAGACCCAGGGTCAGTTTGGGGTTTCCATCTGCAATGTCATCGTTCCTGATGTTGACCAGTTTCACCTGAACACAGCATTAGGACCAATATGTTAAAAAATTAGTTCTCCACCTTTGTTGAAAAACTTAAACCTTAAAGTACCGTATTTTCACAACCATAAGACGCACCGTACTAAAAGGCTCAGTCTCAGATTTTGTGTCATTACTAAATTTAATACACACCTAAGGAACACCTGATTATAGGGGGCGGGTTTTATATACACGCCCACACTTCCCCCTTTAAGGTTCTCATGGTGTTTAGAAGAAAGTCTAAGACATTTATGTGCGACTTATAGTTGTGAAAATACCGTATTGTCAGCAAGAATTGTGGAAAAAAAAAGTTTTATCCAACCTGTCTGTGTTTGAGAAAGTCCAGAGCGATCTGTACGTTCTGCAGCTTGTGGAAGCGCATCCGTCCCTTCTCCCGAGGCTAAAGGAGACGAGACAAGACCAAACATCAGGGAGTTGTGAACAAGAAAAGGAACAAACTCCTCCACGACTGAGGAGCAGGTATGAACTGGAGTGTTCAGCATCTCCTTCTGTGACTCAGTCCCTCGTCTAGTCTATTTGGTTCAAAGCTATGCAGCTACAGTGAAGGTCAACGAAGGTGAATGGAATTCAGATTGAGTGTCCACCTTCGTCGGGACAGTAAAAAAACAAGCTTTGTTGAGACTGATGCCAGATCTGACACCACATCATGACCCAGAGATGCATTAAAGATCCAGCCCGGAGGTTCTGCAGGTGGCGGCGTGGTGATGAGTGATGAGCGAGCTCAGAGATTTGGCCAATAATAAATCTGACACATATTCACACTCTCTTGTTTTTACGTATCGTAAAACGCCTGGAACTTTTTGCTCCAGTCGTAGTCGTAGATGAAATTATTTGCATCTTTTAACCTTCTGCAGGAAACAGTGAACCCTCTATGGAAATGACATGCACAAGAGCACGGCTACAAAAAGCAACTACATCTTTCTAAATATCCAGTTAGCAAGAAGAGCTCATCCATACATGTTTACTACAGTGATACAAAAAGGAAAAAGAGAACGAAAATCTAATTAAAGACAATAAATTCTACGCAGTAACACTCGTTCTTGTTCACATTTTCAGTCCGAAAAAAACTTAAAAAATAAATAAGTTGAGTAAAAACTCAACATTGTTCTGTTAATGTCCACTGTGAGACATTATTTCCCTCTAAAACAGCAACAGACCCAGTGATACGTACAGTACAGACCATGCACTTCCAGCACTGACACCTAGAAGCGCTGATCCAGGTTAGACTTCCTAACAGCTCAGCTAAATGGAAAAAGACGATGTTTGACACGAAAGGAAAAAGAAAAAGTATAAATAAATCAAAAGAGGGAGTGTGACTGTCATCATGCACATCCCAGCAGCCACCTGGGGTGGTGACACATGCCCGGCCTACAGTCCAGACGCCACTCACCAACCGCACGTTCCTCACAACGTCACGTTCCCTGGGCTACCACAGCACGAGCATCGCAAGAGGAGGAGGACAGAGGCAAAAGTAGGGGACAGGTCAGCAAACAGGAAGTAGATCAACAGAAACAAAGCAAAAAATAAAACAAAGAGGGGTCAAACAGGTCAGTGCAGAGGTTACAAGATGGAAGCAAATCATGAAAATTAGTTTTGAGGATGATTTTTTTTTGTATCAGGAGCAACCAAAAGGACCAGTGCAAGGTCAGCAACGTCTGGAAACCTGAGCTTGAACCGACACGTCCAAAAACTCTGAGTTGGAATTGTCACATGTGGAGAGTTACATATATGATGGCAAGAAAATGAAGGAGGAAGAATATGTAGGACGGGGAACTGGACAGATGTTCTCGTATCTGAAGGTCCATCATCACTGTGTCTCACCAGTGTCTCCCCCGAGAGCACCTCCAGCAGGGAGATGAGGTTGTGTCCATCTCTCAGGTCCTCGTACAGGTCGGTGACGTGTCGTTGGGCCTGTGGACCAAGGAAAGGAGTTTTATTTTTTAGACATTACATATTTCTGGAAGGACATTTTTCAGAACACCACTGTGAGGACACAAAGTGCGACTGGTCTTTTATTGACCTTTTTATTTTTCTACATTATTACTTTTTCCCAACCTGTCTTTAAGGACATTGCGTCTGTTTGTTTGACATTAGTCATTAGAGTCAAAGTGTTAGATTTTATAGTTTTAAAGTGAGGTGAAAAAAAAAGGGGGAAGAGGTTAAAAATGTAAAAATTAAGAACTTGCAGAGAAACACACACACCCACAGACACACACACACATGCAGGAGGAGGTGAGGATGGGTGAGTTGGATCAACACCTACCTCTCCTTTCCAATGCTGATGGTAAAGGATGGAGAAGGAGGTGGAGGATGGGGAGAAGAAAGAGTGTAAAGTGAATAAATATGAAAAACTGCAGCAGGAGAAGACAGAGGGAGAGGCCGCAGACAGACATGAGACAAAGATGAAGATGAAGTTGTGTTTTATAAATATTCCTCTAAAACTACTTTGTTTAATCCAAGTTACTGTTATGTAATAAATAAAATTTCAATAGAAACCAGACCAGATCTGGAGACGGTTCTTTGGAGACTAGTGGGCTATAAATTGTTCAAAAGAGTTCACAGTCTATTCTCATTAGTCCACTGAAAGATGAGGACTCCAAAAGAAGTCCTGAGGGTCCAACTGTGTCCTGGACTGACTCTGGACTTTCAGACCCAAATCTTTGTTCTTCAAATCTGGAGAACAAAGCTCTTACAGGCGTGACTTCCTGTCTCACACCCGGGAACCATCAACCTGGAAGATTCTCTGAGGGACAGCTCTGCTCAACAGTTCAGGAGATTTTACGCTCCAGATATTCCTAAATATTTGACCAGTGACAGTGGGAAGATGGAAGTACAGTGTGAGTGTCTGAAGTCCTGGAACTTCTCCACCATGAATCAAAGTAATGAATTCATGTTAACTTATATTTGGGGTTTTTGTCTTTATCTAAAAATGATTTGGTTTCTTTGTGCCAATGTATTTGTTTTTATCCTTTTGGTTTTTAATGCCTTTCAAAATCTTAAGTCATTTTTCAATAAAGCAGGATTGAGAAATGACAAAGAGAAACTATAAAAAAACAAAATCCGTCTTCTCCTCTAAACGCAATTTATTTATTTATTTTTTAACTTTTAACATTTAACTGAATTTTAGCCCCAACAGAACATTCCATACATGCCATTCTATTTCATTTAAGTCTAGAAATGCTTCCACTAATTATAAGGTTTTACTTTTTGGGGAAGTCAATTTTGTTTTAGTTCAGCAACAATTTCTTCTCATTTGTTGCTGCCGTCCTTTCCTCTGTTACGGCAGTGCTTACGGTAGCGGGGTGGCAGGAAGAACCGGGGGTCGGCTGGGGGGCGGGCTGTGGGGGTTTGGGGGTGGTCCCCTGTTCTTATTTCATGGCTCAGGAAGTTTTCCATCCAGTAGTACTACAGTACTACAGAGTCACACTGGGTCTGCACCAGTCTGACTTTCACCTCAGGACTTCCTGTTCTTCACTCCGACCGACTGAAGGTCTGGAGCCCAGATGTGGAGCCAGACAGAGACTCCGCCCACATCGGTACAGCTAAAGTGAGAACAGGTGTCGGTGATTCACACTGTTAACGTCAACAGTATGTGGGGGTTTAATCGACACCCAGACTGAGTTTCTTTTCTTCTGGTTCGTTTTCAGTCCCTTACAGGAGGGACAAAGGGACAAAGACTGTCCAGACATTCTGTCACTACTGAGACGGAACCACCTGTAGGTTTTTTATTTACACTCCAATAGTTCGTACAGGTAACAATAAGAGGATTGATTTCTTCTTACCTTCACCAGGTGCTTGTTGACCCATTTTGTGAACGTCTTTTTCTGGACTCGGTCCCGTTCATCTGAGGACAGACACAGAAAACAAAATGTTTAAGCAGTGACAAATAAGTCTAATGGAGTATTCAGACTTATTCAGATCTTTTCTGGACCAGGCTACAGCTTGGAGATAAAGTTAGAGTAGAAATGGTTTGGAGATGTGCTGAGGACGGAAGGACATGATGTTGGACAAACATACTGGACACAAGAGAAGAAAAATAGGGAAAGAGGATTAAAAAGAGAGAGGAGGAACAACGATGAAGAGCAGAAGAACCAATGACAGACAACTCTTGCTTAGAAATCACAAAAAAAAAAAAAAACTGTAGCCATGTTGACTCTGAGCCTCTGAACAAAGGTCTTGATCCTTTAAAAGGATGACTGACATTGAACATGTTGGAGTAACGAGATCTAAAACCACAATGTTGGCCCAACATCTCAGGATGCCCTTGGGGGAATATCTGCACATATATTAATTAATTTATTTATTTATCAAGTGGAACATATTTTCTTTCCCTAGAGAGCCAGACTGTAGCTGATAAATCTCAATCTCTAGCTGAGAAAGCACAACAAAAAAATGTGATTCCAAACAAAAGAAACGCGAAGCTGCAACACTTTGCAGGAGTCTGACTTTGTCTGGTAAAGCAGTGAAACAGAACAACAAGGAAGCAGGTCAGGGTTAATGTGGATTAACCTTGACATGTGTCAGATTAACACCATCGCTGCAGGAACAAGTTCAGTCCCGAGGGAAAACCAGAGTTTTTGCACCTGTGCCATAATGTTTGAGCAAAAGCTGAGCTGATTGACTTTTATTAACATACATTTCATAAAGTTTGGCCTCTACTCGTGTTTTCTTATGGTAAAAGACTTTTACATAAAAGTTTTGGTCAGTTTTAAATGACCCAGTAGGTGGCAGTAATGGGACTCCAACTATGGTTCTATCTAAAACAAAGTGGAAAAAGTCACAGACAAGAAGGCCATGACGATATCCCATGATGCATTAGTTTCTTTAATGTCATCATCAAATCTGAAAACAAAAATAAAGAAAAGAAAAAAAGCAGAAAAGCCATGTTGACGTCTCGTGTCATCGCTAGCAGGTGACCGTGTTTCCAGGTTGACGGCTCATCAGGTTACACAAGTGTGAAAAAGGAAACTCACTACACACGAGTGAAAAACCTCTGATCCCTCTGACAAAGACGGCGTTTGCTCGGCTGACTTTTTGCAGCCTGCAGCTACAGATGACTTAGTCAGAAGAGTGTTTGAGAAGAGGTGTGTTATATCCAATGTCCAAGGTGTGTGTGTGTGTGTGTGTGTGTGTGTGTGTGTTGCAGTAAGTTTGCGACTCTGCGGCAGGTTTGAACACCTGAGGGCCTTCTGTTGAAATTATAATAAAGTAGAAAATGATTTTCTTTTTAACGTTAATATTTGTATAAGTGCACAACTTGTTTGTTGTTTAAGTCCATATATGATGAGAGATGTACAGTATTTACCATGAATGTGGTCACCATCGTAACTGTTCCTAATCTGTCATAAAAAGGACGAGGGATGAAATATAATATTGAGCACTGATCCATGGAAGAGTCAACATTAGAACATGGTTTAGAAAAGAATACTAGTCAGATTTTCTGCCCCAAGATTTAAATGAAATCACAAGAGAAGAAGAAATAAAAGGCCCCGGGTTTTTCAGTGGACACTGCTGACCAATACAAAGAGGAAGAGCTGTGACAAACAGGCAGGGGTGTGGCCTGGTTTCATAAAAGGGAGGCAGAAGAAAGAGATGATGATGTTGACCGCCGACAAAAGTGAATTCTCTGCAAGTTCAGACAGTAAACTAACCCTCATGCTGTGCATTACTCCCCTCTTCATCAAAGAACAAGAATCACGGCGTTCCAAAGTCACAGTCAAATCCCAAAGACACAACAGAGGAAGGACGCGGAGCTCGGATATTTTCACTCAATAATCCTCTGGTCCAACTGTAGATCTTATGCGAATCAAAACACCAACTGCATGATGACGGTGACAAACTCTACCTTTCCTGTAATCCATGGCCCTGAGCATCCCCTGGTAGTACGAGTCCTCCATGAAGACCCTGTCACTACCCAGGCTGTCAGAAGAGTAGTTCCTGAATCTGTGGTCCATGGGTGTAGTTCTGCTGCTGTCGTCTCAGTGTTCCCTCCACAAACACCTACAGACACCCTACGTAGGTCTACCAACACTCAGGTCTTAGCTTCAGTGTGTGGCTGCTTCACAGAGAGGGTGGAGTGGGAGTGACAGGAGGAGAGCACCACTCATCCTCTTCTTGATTTTTCTTTTTTTTTCAACAGCTCTTGCTAAATGCCTGCCTGCGGGCGTCAATGTCAAGAGTGTCGTTCAGCAGAGGGAGTCTACACGCCACGCCCCGAACCCTGAAACCTCAGCAGAAGAGCCACAGAAGCACCACGCACACAGAACACCACCTCTGAGCTGATACCATCTGAGGAGACCAGATCAGACAGGAGTCTGTGAGCAGAAGATGTTCAGTCTGTTAGTGTGAAGTTAGTGTTACCTCAGTGTTGACTTCCTTAAAGACTTTCACTGCCATTTCACTTCAAACTCAGTGTGTTTTCAGACTCTACTCTGTTCAACTGTTACATATCACTGTTTCTTAAATCTAAAATATTATAAATATGTCATTGAAGCCTCCTTAATATGTCTGTTCTTGCTTTGTACTTCCGCCAACCTCTGATGAAATACCCTGCAGGGCTTAAGGCTTCATTACAAATTCAACCTAGGACAGTGAAGGCACCACTGTGTCTTTTTCTTTAGATCAGACAGGTGCCATCATACGGACATTCTTGGAAGTGTGTAACCAGAATGTGACCTGAGAAACAGTGGCATTAGGTTCTATTCCCATACCACCCTGGACACTACTTTGGATAAGAGTTGGGTTTCTGACCCATTTCCTGACAGTTGACTGGATTTGGCCCAAAGTAGGGAAGATCTTCTCTGGTTTCGTCAGAGGCCCAGACAGACTGTTGACACCTTCAGACTAGAACATGGAATGTTATCCCCAAGGGGAAGTGTTGGCCTAGTTGTTGAGGAACTAGACTTTGGTCGACAAGGTTTCCATTTCGAATCCACTCGCTGCCAGGTTACCACCCTCGCCACACACTGCTGCCTTTGGACGCTCAAAGATGCTCACTGTTCACTTTGGTGATGGGTTAAATGCACAAGTCACAACCGCAGCTTCTGAAAATTCATGAATGGAAATAATATGGACTTCAAATCTCCAAACTCTCGCCATACATAAACACAAGCTTTGGATCATTTTGTCCACAGGTGGCAGCACTGAGTATCTTTAGTTCTCAGTGAATGAGATCAACATCAACACAAGAACAATGTTGTGAAGCTTCTAGTCCAAGGAGTCTGACAACACCAACGCAGAGATGCTGGACTCATGACACACGACCTTCGGCTGAATCTGTGAACAGAGCAGAACAGTGGACACAGTGTCCTCCGCCAGTTTCTGGAGAAGTTCTGGAGCATGAAATCCCTCTGACAAAGCAATGGTTTGGCTTCTTCATCAGAAAGACAGTGGGTGGTTCCTGCAGGAGGGTCTGCAACCACCAGTAGCTCAGAAGCACTGAGAGGTTCTTAATGAGCACACACAGCAGAACCAGCCCAACTGATTTTTTTTTTCAAGAACATCTGGTTTGGTTTGGAACAATCCATCTAAGGATACATTTCCCCAAAATGTTAGACAAAAGCCTCCGTCCATGTGCTGTTGATGGAAAAATGGGAAGACTTGGCTTTGGGGAAGCCGTGAATGGAGCGACCACACTGCTACAGATAATTGTCCCAGAAACAACGCAGCTATTGTGTGGACAACTGAAGAGTGGACTGAGTGTTCCCTGTGTGAGACTCTAAGCAGAAAGACAGAACCGTTGCACTGTCACACAGACAAACACAGAGACAAAACAAGAAACACAATCAACTCAAAGAATCTGGGTTTCATTGAAACTTCTCCACTGTGGTGTCTTTGCAGCAGTGTGAAAGGGTTAAAGTCATTTCACTGTTTTCATCCTGAATACCTACAGCAACTATCACCTTAGGGATCGTCAACTTTCGTCGCAGATACCGACATAAGCATGGAAAAAGGGAATGGATTTTTGAGATGCCGAAAGAGGGAGGTGGCTTGTCAGGGCTTGAGGAATAGAAGCTGCTGATGTTACACCTTCATAAACTCCGAGCCCTGGTGGAAATTATGGATATGGTTTCAAAGATGACTATTTAAAGTTGGAGTTAAGGTCATGGGACAAATGTTGTCAGATAGGCTGTTTTTTTCACTGGTTCATTGGTTTGTAACGAGAAAATTTCTGGACTCTTTGGTATCAGTCACTAGTAACTCAACTGGGAAGAAATGTCATCTATGTATAGTTTTAGGGGCAGAAACTTTGTAGAGATGACATAATCTGCATTCAGTGATTGCTTTGGGGTTTTTTTGCCTGCATTTTTCCAGCTTTCGTGCTACAAGTCAAGGCCAAATCCTTTACTTTCACTACAAAAAAAACAAAAAAACAATTGCTTTGTCTCAGTGACCTTATCACCAGGACCAAACAGGAGAGAGTTGTTCTTCTCCTGTTCCTGATAAGATGCAGTGATTACCCTGTGCACAGAGTTTTACAAGGCTGTCAGGCAAACATGCAAGCCCCCACATTCCTGCCAAGGGTGCGCCCACCCTGCTCACAGACAGGGGAACCCGCCCTTCTTCATTGAATGCCCCCCAACCCAACCCACCTAAGAGAGAAGATGTTTCTTCTTCTCTGCAAGTGACAGCATGCAACTTCAAACCCTGCTGACAACAGGAATGTTGACCAGCGGTAAAGAATCATCTGGCTTCCAGGTCTGTTCCCTGATGGAGGATTTATGACGGAGCCAGGATGATGGAATGAGATGTTGGAGGAATGATGGAGCCGCTGCAGGCGTTATAAGGCAGAGCCAACCTGACACTGGCACAAAGAGACTGAAGGCATGCACTTTCAGGGGGAATAAAGAGAGAATCCCATCTGCTTTCTAAAGAGAAATGGATTCATTCCAGGAAGAAGGTTGAGCGCTGAAAGACGGAGGAGGGTAAACAAAACAAGGTGAGAAAAAGTTAAAGAGCAACATGAAGACATTTACTGCCTGTGATAAACAGTTGCTCACAGACATGGTCAGAAACACTGACGACTCTTCGGTTGCATCTTTTTCCGACGATGTTTGTGCAGGAAAAAAAATAAAGTAATTGTTGTCACATGTTGTTTACACTTCATCTGCTGATGGGAAATGTGAGCAGCACTGGATAATTTATGATGTGCAGATGTAACTGGGCCAAGTCTAATTAAAAGGGTTAGATGAGGTGCTCTAATTGCTCAACACTCATCTGCCTCCCTCTACTGTTGGACAGGTGTCAGCACAAGGTGTGACAGCCAGTGGAGCAGTGTAGTCCAATGTTGACAGCCAACAGAGACAGTTCAAGGAGAAGGGCTGGTCATATTAAATACTGAAATACACTCTAAATGAATAATAAAGTAAAGAAATCCACAAGAAAGTTTTCCCAGTGAATCAAGAACTCCGTGATGACTTCTTAGACCCATTTGGAAGTCACTGAAAACCTCAGTGGAACCAAAGTACAGTGAAAAGAAAATTCCAGAAGAATCCAAATTACTCCCTCATTTAATGAGTCACTCAAGAGACGAATGAGCCAAGTCTCTGGGTTTAGAGTTTCCATCCACTAAATAGATTGTTCAACTTGAGGAGAATTAGGTTCAAGTCATGCATTTGGTAATAATTATTCAACAGTCCACAGCATCACCCACTGCCCTGTGCATGCCCCACTACTAGCTTTAACTAGTAGCTTAACTAGTAGCTGACTGAGTTCATTATCAGCTCAGGCTACTGTTAAATCGGTCCTCAGGTCAGTCCGAGCCACGCAGAGCGGACTTACTGTATGTGTACACAATGTCACTTTGAATTAGGAGGAGAAATGACTCATTAGAGCAGTCGCCATGGAAACTCAGCCAAAAACAGCAGCAGCAGCATGAGACTCAGGCTCAGAGTTTCCAAATGAGCAGTTTTTGGCCTGAGAACCTCTGGAGAAGTGAAACTCTGGTAGGAGAGGATTCCTGCAAATATCTGATCTGGAACAGAGGTTTCAGATCAGACCAAACCAGTCAAACGGCAGACGTTGCTCGGTGAAGACAGACAGACAAAGACAGAGACAGAGACAGAGAGCAAACATCAGGCTGTGTTTACACTCTGCTTTCTTTGACTGGGAACTGACAACAAAGAGGAAACGTTGTCCATGAACTTCACACTCACTTTTCCCACACATCAGACTGGAATCTACAAATAACTAACAATTCTCAGTAACATGATCAGTTAAATTTCTGGACAAATGTCTAGAGTTCTCGTTGACAAGTTATTTAGTTATTGTGATTATTATATAGGAAAATATCAATACAATGTCACAAAGAGAGTAAAAAAAAAAGTGCAAGTGAGGATCGACCTCTGTCAACAACTGGGTTAAAAATGAAGCCCAGAAGAAAGTTTCTTGTTTTACCATTAGTGGTTACATTATACAAGGTTCAAATGTAAATCAGTGTAATAATTAGAATGGGCATCGAACCTACGACCCTTCTGCTGTGAGACAAAAAGTTAACCACTACTCCACTATGTGGTATCTTCAGGGGTTTAAATGCAGACAAAAAAACACAGATGCATGATCTTGAACATCATACTCGCTCAATTCTATGGGAAACACAACATGAAAATATTCTTTAAAAAAGAATATGTCCCAGTTGTAAACAGCAGGTGTCCCTATTTTTCTAGATTAACGTCAAAGATCAACTTGAAACACTGAAATACAGAATAAAGTTTGTGTGAAAACCTGGTTAATAACTGAGTCATGCTGGACTCTGCTGACCAGCACCTGATAGGTTAACGTCAACGTCAACAGCGGCAGCTCCGCCCACCCCCTCCTCCCTCCGTGTCCTCCCCTGTTCTTGTCTCAAACGCCTCGGATCCACGGATGTGAACGCGCACGCGGCCGGACAGTCCTACCTGCGCAGCACATGCGACTGTACAGATGGGCTCCGACCTCCGAGCAGCTCATCTCGTGGATGTAGTTGTTCCGTCGGTACACCAGTCTCTCCTCCATGCCCCCGAACCAGAAGGAGACGGGCAGAGCGGCGTCCTCCACTCCGGCCATCCTGTCACCACAGCTGCTTCACGTCAAGAACCGCGCGTAAAAGCGCTGCGCGCCCGCAGAATATGGCGGCTTTTCCCCCGCTGGAAAACGCCCCCCTGGGTTCACTCAGTCCCGTCTGTGTGTGTTGTGCTGGGATCCAGCCCTCCAAAACTCTCCTCTCCGCTCTGTCCAAACCACATGGAGGAGTAGGGAGAGGAGGAGGAGGAGGAGAGGGAGAAAAAAAGAAGAGCGCACGGTCGGGTCAAATTGCAGCCGCTTTTTTGTTGTTGTCACAGGCCCGGCCCCCTTTTGATTTTTTCACGCTGAAAAATTTAGGGACAGTACGGCTCCCTTGTCCTCCACCTCCTCTATCACCTCCACTTTCTCCTCCTGCGCCGTCGCTGCAGCCTTTACGCACCGCGCGTAAAAATAACGCTCCGTGTCATTAAGAAGAAACCGCGCCTGGGAGAGAAGGGACATCCCCGAAATATAAGTGAATGTTGCGCCTCTATTTCTGTCAGTGGCCTCACAGAGATTATACAACCACGAGCGGCGCAGGCTGAATGCAGAGCAGAGAAACTCCAGAACCCACTCTTTAACCCACTTCCTCCAAACAGCCACAGCAGCTGGAGGCTGAAGTTCGATTCCTCGCTCAAATGTTTCCCATTCACGAGCAGAAACAGGTCCGGTTCAGTTCACAACACACAGTATCCATCTGCATGTTCGTTTGTTATCGTGTAATAAAAGTGATTTAGTTGACGGAGTGGGGGTGACAGGTGGGAGGGGCCATTATATGGCTTTAAAGGTTTTAAGAGGTGAAGAAACAAAGCATCTCCAGTCAAGACAAGTTCCTAGAAAAAAACATGCACAAAGGCTGATTTATATCATGACCTGTGGTATGTATTCTTAGGTTAACGTCACAGCACAACATGTTACTTCACACTTGAAAAATTCAAAATAAACCATTGAAATCCGTATAGTTTCTTTGATAAAGTTCTGTTTTGTTTCACAGCTACAACTCCACACAAACATAAACACAAGTGCCATCTGTTTTACTTTCACCTTTCCTTATTATTTACTGTAACCTATGTCAACCTGTTATGTAACACAGAGGAAAGAATGTTTACAGCTTCAGTTAATGTTTAGCTGTAAACCTGAAGAGGTCATCAAAGTCCAGCTCGGGGACCATTTCTGGTACATAAAATGGAATGGAATGGCCCAAGATGTTTTCTATTTTGTTTTCCTTTTGATTCCGTTATCGATCTCAGAATTTTTTTTGGAAAATCATTTTCTTATCAATCTTATGTTCTGTTAGGCTTCTCTGGCTCGGCCCAAAATATAATTTAAACAAATAGAAATGTTATATTTTGCTTTTTTAATTTGAAATATGCCCCAATTTAATTTACTTTAAAAACTTAGTTTATCAAACTAGCAGAATTATATCATTTTGTGGTATTCCTTAGGTGAAATCGCCCAATAACGGAATTTTTCACTAAATTCATTGATGAATTTTGAGAGAATTAAATGATATGAATTAATCCACAGGATTTCTATTCATTTTTTTAAACTTGAGACTTTTTTAAACAGATTAAACTTTGTAAACAGTTACATCAAAAACAGAATGAAAACTAATCTGCTCCAACTGCCCAACAGGTTTTTTTGTGCTCACAGTGTCTTGTATTATTTGTACTGTGTGACAGATGACGAGCTGCGCTCTTACGGAGGATTAACGTCCTGGTGTTTCATATTACAGCGTCGATCATCAGGGCATGTGAGGACTCACCACAGACGTGGTTTTTATTTTCCTCATTTTTCAGTTACAGCAGCCCCCACCCCCACCCCATCTCCCCCCCTCCACACCCAGTTATTCTTCTCCTTTTTCTCTCGGAGGAAAAGTGAGTCACTGTCCTTGACCACAGACACCAGCCTAAACCCCCAGTTCTCCAGAGTCTTGTTGTGAGTATTATACCGTATTGTTCTGTAGCATATTGTTTTGCATGTGACGTGTGTGTGTGTGTGTGTGTGTGTGTGTGTTATAGCAGCTGCTCTGGGTGTGGTCCTTCACTGCATCTGGACGTTTTCACTCTCTCAGGTTGCCACTATTAGGCAACACTGTTTATATTCTAGCAATTAAAAATAGGGATTTCCAATATATCGTTGCACCGATAAATATCGGGCCGATATCAGCAGAATTTTTAATATCGGAATCGTTTTTTCCACCGATATTCATAATCCGATGCTGCAAAGACATTTTTTACATACGTTCTTTGCGTTCTTTGCCATTTTAACCATTCAAGTCAATTCATCAGTTAATATTGAGCTAAAGTTGATTAAAAAAAATGAAGCTGCTGCGTTATTGTTTCTTCAACTCAGACATTTGCCCAGGATGTTCTTACCAGATGAATCAAAATATCACTGGAGTCAATGACATCAACCTTGAACTTATAGAAGAGAAGAAAGTATTTGTTGTCACAACACAGGAGAACAGACTTCCAACCAACGGCAGCAGCAGAAAATTAAAACAAGATATTGCATCATCGAGGACTGTCCCCGAAAGCAACCAATAAGCAATAAGCAAATATGGGAATCAAAGGCATAATTTTCTGTTTAGGTCTATAAACAATAGACAACAAAACTGTAAACTACAAGTAAGAAAAGTATATTTGAAGACCCAGGGTTGGAGGTACAGACCTTTCAACATTTGTCTCTAATGGACTTGATCTGTCATATATAGAGTAAAGGACTCTTAGAGACATGGAGACCAGATCCCTTTCAAAGGTCCAGAGGATCTATACAGGGTCTGTTGAAGGAACACATAAACAGCTCCTGTTCCTGCTGTGGTTTGTTATGACTGTCTCCAGGATACTACGTCCATCCTCCTCCCCTTGTGTCCACTCTACTTCCCTCACACCGCCCACGTGGGTGGTGCTGAGAATATGGGGCTTTTTTTAAACCTGGCTCTGAGTGAGAACTATCACCTTCACCAACTGTGTCAAAGGCACCTCATCCGCCTGTGACTCCAAAATCTGGCTCATATTTGAGATCTTGCAGCAAATGTGTGACGCTGCAGTTTTCATCTGACCAGATATCAACAACATCAACATTGTCAAGGTGGAGAGGAGTTAAAAACCAGACACAGACAGAGGGGAGAAACCTGAGCAGAGCTGATGCTCAGTGAGACAGAGGAGACACAGCAGACACTGCGGCAGGAACCACAGGCTGTGTTCTGCAATGTAATGTTTGCTGAGAAATTTGCAAGTAAAAAAAAAAAACGTCATCAGGATCAGGACGTCAGCCGCCCACAGATCAGACCTGATCATGTTACACAGGCCCAGACGTCAGTCTCCTTCTTTCTATACTGTTTTTTAGTTTTTTAATTAATGAAATATGGAAAAAAAAGGAGGCTAATCACCTGCTGCAGTGGCCCAAGAAATGGTCGGCTAAAAAAGTACTAAATGAAAAAAAAAATAAAAAAGGGAAGAAAGATAATTTGTCTTTTTATGTTTACACCATCTGGCAGTGGTGGCCTAGTGGTTAAGGAGGCGGACAAGGTCCCCGGTTCGAATCCACCAGCTGCCAGGTTGCCACTGAGGTGCTCTGAGCATTGCACCTTCCCAACCCACATATCTTCTCGTGGGCTCATCACCACAGGAAGGCTCGCAATATGGTGCAATGTGATTTGGGTGGAGCCAGCTGCCCCTGCAACCCAGCAACGGACAAGCAGAAGAAGATGAATGAATGAATGAATGAATGAATGTTTACACCAAAACAACTGTGGGTGAAAAAAAGACAAACTGACAATGAAAAGTCCTGTCAAAAAATGTAAACTGAAGGTCTACACATCTTTAAACAAAGGAGAAAACTCTCCAGAAAGACTTTAGGAACTTAAATAAAATCATTACTAATATCCACCTTTTCTTTCTATTACACTGCTGTCATTAGTGGAGTTACCTTCACCCCTGCAAGAGTCTGGATCTAAACGTTTTCCTCCAATTACTCATTATGGCCCTGAATGTCACTCGACCTGTCGTAACAATCTTGGTCAGGTCGCTTCAATAGAAATGTCTCTTATCTAATCAAGGTGTGTCCTGCTCCAAACTTCCTTGAAACTGGACGTCTTTGACTGACATAGTTAAACAGCACAGACTCTGGATCTTATTAAAAATAAACGAACCCGTCAAACTTTTCAATGAGCGAGCGCTGATCATGGTTTTACAATAGTTTCCATTGACTTGTGTCTTGTGGTTCGACTGGTTTTCCACACAACAGCCTGACAAAAAACATTTAGTTATTTTATCTCCACCTGTACTCTGTCAGTCAAATGTGTTTTACTGGCCTCAGGGTGGGTGTGTGTCTGTGTGTGGCTAACAGAGGTGTGTACACAGAGTTATGTCAACAGTTCACATTGAGGTGTGTCTGGCAACAGGAAAAAGCTGCAGATGCGACGAGGTAACATTTCACGCTGTACATAGAAGTTCTGAAGTCTATGAGATGAAACTGGAAACTAAGTTCCCTGAAGGCCTCCAGACAGACCTGAAGATCTTAAAGAATTCTAAACATTCATCTCTAAGGACTCTAGGTTCTGACACTGAAGCCTTTATTATGAAATGTTTAATGTCCCAGACGATACTTGAGCCAGTTAGAACTTAGGTGTTTGATAAGGTTCAACTTGCAGGCTTTTTATTGGACAGGTGAAATGTCTCTAGGACAAAGAGTTGCTTTGTCTTTCATTCTAGAGTCTTCAGAAGCCAAACATTAAGAATCATGTGTCAATCAATGTTCACAGTCATCCAGGTCATGGTCAAGGTTAAAGAGATAAATAAAGCAACTGGACATTCAGTTTTCAGGAGGACCTGCATGACTGTCATCTGTCACAGACCCCACTGACCTGTTGGTAGGTCAGAAAATGAACCTTCTTGACCACCAGCTCTGGTAACACTTGCAAGTGAAATACTTGAATGAAAGAAAGAACATCCTTTTCCTCTAAGAATTTATTCTAGACACAGATATATCTTAACGATGAACCCAGATAATATTTAGTTCTATTCTATCATAAACAGAACCTTCAGGCTACATAGCAGACAACTTCACCTGTGGCAACAAAATGCTGTAATGGGAAAACATTCCAAAAAGAAACAAGATCAACAAGATCCTCTCTTACATGACGACACTACAATATCAGGTTCAGGCTGGGAGCTAGAGTCAAATCACTTAAGGTAAAGTCAAAGCAGTCATGAGGATCTTTACAAGAATAGAAGTCTGAAGATGAAATGGCCAAAAGCAGTTTCTGACAAGGTCTAAGCACAAGTTCTCCCACTGCAGCTGTGACGTGATCTGTTTACAGCTGGCCGGCACATACAGGGTTAACTCCGACAACTCCATACCACAGGAAACTGAGATGGGTGAGGGAAAAAAAAGAGGGGGGAGCAGAGGAGGAAGAGCGCAAAGAAGAAGCAGTGAGAGTGTGCTGCTAAAGCTCAGAGGGAGAAGCAGCAACGTCAAGGACGAAGATGAGGACAAGCCGGTGTGGAACTTTTCCGCTCAGAGTCTCAGAGTTGTCTCGCCGCCTCCTTCAGTCAAGAAAACTTAGTCATTCCTCTTACCTTTGTTCTTGTGAACTCTCCACTTCCAGACCACAATCAAGGTAACGATGTGGCCCACAACCACTAGGGCTGGGAACACATTTCCAGGGGGGCTTGCCGGCATCGGGGCCTTGTACAAAGTGGAGAGTCCAGGATTCTAGAGTCAAGTGGGCGGGAACTCCAGACAGAGGGGTGAAAGGTGAGGAGGGAGTGGAGTCGGGGATTGAGTGTCTCAGGGGTGTGGTGATGCCACCTCGGACTTTTTAAACCCCCGGTCCTGCAGCCAAGTTGTCGGAGTCTTTTTTAACACGAGACAGAAAGGAAAGAACGACGACACACCCCTCCCTCCCCTCTCTTCTCTGTTTTCCCTGTGAGTCAGTCCTCACTGGTAGCGGTGTCCAATCTCCCTCCCTGCCTGCCTCACTCCCTCCCCTTTAACACTGCGTCTGTCCTCAGCAGTCGCTCCCAAAACAGGTCTCCAGTCTTCAATAATTGTCAATTTTCTGAGACAAAAAGTTCAATCCTCCTCCAAAAGCCCTTTAAGACTTGGCTTTCTCTTGCCTTTGCTATCAACACACTATCTGCAGGAGTTAATAATACATGAGGCAGAGTGTACACACACACACAGAGTCAAGTGAACAGAAACTTCCAACAACAGTTTCAAACTCCACGATAAGACGACTCTTATCAGCATTCGTTCACTTGGTCTGGATTTGTACATTTCAACTTAAGACTCGTATTAACTCAAATTAATTACATCAATTGAACACGTCCTTTTGGCTACAATGTAAGATATAGATGTTTTAATAGTGAAAAATACAGTTACTATTAGAATATAATATTTTTTTTCATTTTTTGGTGACATATTCCATATTTTGGTATGTTATTTTGCTATTTTTCCTTATTTTTTGACTATTATTTTTTTTTCTGTTTCTGAAAGTGTTCAAAGATGGAAATTGTTGACTCGCTGTGGCAACCCCTGAAAAATGGAATAAGCCGAAAGGAGAAGGAGAAGAAGAAGAAAGTGTTTTAAGGAAGTAATTATTTTCAATTCATCCATTAGTTTCTGTTTTCCTTATATTTAAAAATAAAATAATTTCTTGCCCCTCCTTCTTAGTTAGTTGATCGCCCCCCTCCCTCCATTCAGTCTCTCTTCTTCCATCCTATATTTTGAGCTGCACAGATAATAATATGCACAGCATGTGAAGGTTGGACAACAGACGTGTCTATGATCATGACTTCGATGAGGACTTGGTGAGATCCTCTGTCAGAGTTTCCATTCTACACACAGTGCCTTCAGCCCAGTCAAGCTACACTGCAGTTATTTTCCAGTGTGGTTTTTACAGGCTGATGATCGTCCAAGTCCAACCCATTCCTTCTTTTTCCCAAATGTTTATCCTAAAACCATGAGTCCTGGTTTTATTTCCCCCTTTGCAGGAAACAATCACCCCCACACTTTCAATTCATTGCTATTATGCAACGACTTCACTACGTCTCCCTGAAGGCTAATTGCTTCCTGATGTCTTGGACGACAGCAGTGTTGAATATAAGTTTCCCAGAAAGCATACAAACTGGAAAGACATTTTTTTTTCATTCACCAACCTTGACTCCATCAGAAACTCCATCTGCTTTTTAACCCTTAAATCATATGGTGTTCTCCACTTGTGCACAGCAGCCCTGTAATTAACCCCCGAGGGCAGAAATGTCTCTCTCAGCTTCAACTGTCGACATTCACTTAACACACAAGTTATTTAGAAGTTGTTAAACTTGTCAATCAGTCGCAATTTCAGGTTTTTGCAGCAGCTGCACAGAATATCCCTGAGTCAGTCCCGAACCTGAAAGTCAGGGTTTAAGAATAAAACATGTTTGTTTTTTTACGTGTACATGTAAGGACAAAAAACATCTGTCCCAGGTGTAAAACATTTACCTGGAGGTTATTCTAGATGGAAATCAATCTGAACTTTTTTTAGACCTGTCTGGTTTCGGGTTCCAACGTGACAGTGAGGTCCCTGAACCGGTAAGAACCAAAAATAGTGTTCCTGAAGCTTCCTGAAATAACTTTGATTGTACTGTAGACTACAAAGGATTTATAAAGGACCAAATACAACCAACATTAATCAGTTACCATTTCCCTTAGATAAGCGATTTTTTTTCCAAAACAAAGACTTAAAAGTTTCTGGTTTCGTTCCTTTTACATGCAAAATACCAAACGTTTCCTGTTCTTGTTCCTTTAACCCAGGGATGTCAAACTCGTTCTTCAAGGGCAGGTTTTTGTTCCAACCTATCTGGTGCAAACTAGTTGACCAATCAGCTCTGAGTCTGGAGACTCAGATCAGTTGATTGCAAATTCAAGTCAAGTCTGGTGCTGATTGGTTGGAACAAATACCTGCAGCCACACCGGCCCTTTGTGGATCCAGTTTGACACCCCTGCTTTAACTGGTTTGAAGCCCTGACTACAGGTCTCCCATGAGACATTTAGCAGTTTCTAATAGAAAACAAAAAAAAATAAGTTGACACATTTTAAAAATCCATGTCTTCACCTTCTTTGAGCTAACTTAGTTGCTATAGTTAGCTGCCTATGTTGGTGTTTTTATGGTGCATCATCGTATCTGACTCCACAGCCTGTCTTTACCTTTAATTCCAAAATCCAGCACCTGCTGCGACATCAAAAACTCTGCTGATGGCAAAACAGCATCACTGTCAAGGTTTCTGTTTTCTCAAAACTGAGCAGGAACAAAAGTCGGGCCTGGAGCCGGAGAAGACGGGTCACTTTCATCTCAGCAGCTCAACAACATGTTTCCAGATCACACATTAACAAGCAACGTGATTCCACACGCTCTGACACAGCTCCATAAAACAAACAGAAATAGATCCTATAACCTAAAACCTCAGGGCTGCTGCTGCTGCTGCTGCTGCTGGTATGGGCTTCACTTAAATAGCAGCCTGAATTCAAGAGTCACATGGTCAGAGGTGGATGGAACAGTTGTCTGACAGAAGGAAGGTCAACAATCAATGAGACATTGAAGATGAGGTAAGAAGGAGACAACCCGTCCACTAGTGAGTGAGATGTGGGACACTGACCAATCAATGTCTGACTCTGAGTTGATATCAGGACTTATTGGAATCTGTGGCCAAGTCAACATGACCTGCACGTTGTTGTCTAATCGTCTCACTGTGTGTTTACTAAACTTGGACCTGAGAAAGAATAAACACAAAGTTTGACAGTGATGCTTTCACTGTCATAGGGCAAAGTTCGGTTACTCACTACAATGTCACTTGTCATTTTTTGTGTAAATGCACAGACTGCAGTTCACACTGTTGACATGTGCCACCTAGTGGTGCTTAGTAAAATTGCAATTGGCAATTATCGCCCCCAGTTGAATGATGATTGAATTATCTAGATCCAGGTGACCTCCATATTTGAGTGCTTAATAGCAAAAGGTTAAAAATTAAAGAGATGGTAATGGTTTATGACAAGAAATTGTGTGATTTGTGATCATATGATAAGAAACTTAGAAGAATTCATAATTATCTTTTTCTGAAAGATTTTATGAAATGAAGAAAATCTACTTTGACCAGAGGCTGAAACAAGAACAGAAAAACCTCGTGCAGATACATTAGAAAGGCTCACTGTGTGACTGCTGCTGCTCTCATAGTTCATCTCGGGTGAAACCTCAAGTGTTGCAGACTCAAAATATCAACCAAACCCCCCCAAAGCTGTTGCCCAAATGGGATGAATTAGTAAGTAAGAAGATGGAGAGTCTGGGGAATAAGACAGAGCAGAGGAACACAAGTCTGAAGTTAAGTCATTCCACCACTCCTTCAGGGGAGGCGCCAGCCCACTCCCACTCTCCTCAGATGCCATGTGTTTCCTCAATAGGTCCCACATTGTGATGCATGCTTTGCATATTCTCACAAAGGCAGTTAAATAAAGTTGTCCAGAAGATACACATCTGTCTGGTAAGTATTTTACTTGTACTTGAGTATTTGAACTGTTAAAGCCACAGATCATCCAGAACGTGGAGAGACAGTAGCAGAAGTGTGTCATGAGCAGAGGGCGGAAGCTTCTGGGCATTTTTTTAAAATCAGATCCTCAGACAGGATACAGATGCTGGGATCGGCAGTGTCATTTGACAGAATGCAGAAAACTAATCTGCACTTTTTGCATTTCAGTCACAGCATCTTTACAGTGAGCGTCCTGTCTACAGTGGTAGGTAAAAAAAGAGACCTACCGTTGGTCGGGGCTGGACGGAAACAACAGCACAAGTCCATCTCCACTCAGTGTCTGTGAGATATTTTTAAAGAAAAAACGACTGAACTTCGTGATGGGAGTCAAATCTGACCTCACGACATTGTGTTCCGATCACACAGGGGGCGTGCTGAGAGAGCATGAAAAAAAAAGGGAGTAGTAAAAAAAAAAAAAGAAAAAAAGAGAGAGTGGGGAGAGACACACGGCCAGGGGGTGAAACCACCACCATCAGTGATTTAATTTGTGAGGCTTTTCCTCAGTGGAAAGACCATCTCATGTGCGGTGCTGGTCGGCTCTGACAGACCCAGCTGGATGGGATCCATCTGCACGGCAGCACAAACTCCCAGGGTCACATTCTCAGGCTTTAGCCAGGTTTTAAGACAAAGAACGGAAAGCATGATATTTTTTCGTTCCAGCCAGCTACTGTGACAAAGGCTTCACTGTGGAAGCCATAAAAACTGTGAAAAAAAGTTGGACATGGTGCAAAATACTCCACAACCACAGGATGTGGACCATATTGTAGGTGCAACTCCTCTGATTCAGAGCCAAGACATGAAGGAATATCTGGACTGGATGATTAGATAAATGCCATGATATTGTTTGACACTTTACTCAACAGTCCTGGTACCAGAGCCCAGAGTCAATACCACTGTGTGAGTTCTCTTAAAAAATAATGAAACAGATCTGGTATAAAGTTATTAGAATTATTCACTGGAAAACAACATGATTCTTCTTCTGCTTCTGGTCCTGCCACAGAGAATCTAAGTTTTTTTTCTATTACCACTGCTCCCTATTGTTATAGAATGTATTACTGCTGCAACACAATTTCCAAGCCTGGCATCAGTAACGTCACTTCTATTCTCTTCTGTTTTTTCCATCTTCTACTCTGACTCCAACTACCTTCATGTCTACTCTTTGGCCTTCTTCTTTGTCTCCTACCTGATCATGTCGATCGTTCCTCTTCTAAGTAAACATGACTTATTCAATTTTTAACATTTCTATGTGTGGGACAAGGGAATATACTTTAATACTAGTATTACTTATTGTAAATATCAGCAGGTAGAGGTCAGTGTTTCCCACCTGTATTTGTCTGTGATTAATTCAAACACTTAAATGTTTAATTTAAAACCAGTCTGTTGGGATCAGCAGTTAATTTTACTTTATGACCACAGTGACACGAGTCCCGTGAATAAACAGACTGATTTAATCTTTGATAATCTCGTTAGGACATCAGACTAACTGAGTCATCACGCTGACTAAAGTCAATATCCCTTCTTCTGCTCGATTCTCACTACTGTTCCATCGGGATTCTACAGCAATGAACATGGTCCCAGACTGAGGAGCTCCATGGGTGGCATCAGACTGAAGGTCATAATGTGCTCCACTGGTCTTCCTCAAATAAACAACACTGGCCGAACATCTGGGATCAGGATGAAGTGGTGAAGTGCTTCATTTGTTAACACCTATAACAGCAGTGGTTATATACACAACAACACCTGGATCTGCACTGTTATCTGTTACAGTGGCAGCTGCAGACACACCCGAGTCTGTTACATCCTCCTCTGAGCTCTGAGACACAATCTGGGACTCATCATCAAAAAACATGAAGTTCTGTGCTGACACCTTTTGGTAAGAGAACAGAACTGTTCCAGTGAAACGGTCCTACCTTGGCCCTGTTTGATCAAGGTCTCTATGTAGTCTCTGGGGGGATTCACATCCATGGTAGGCTTGTTGGATGATTTATGAAGCTGGGACAGAGCGGAGCAGCTTCCTGCGTGCCTGCCTCTCTCTGTGACTTATTCCATTTAAACAGACTAAAGTTGTTTTTAAACCCCGGGGTTAGTTTTTTTTCTGTTTTTTGCAGGCAGGGCTAAAACATTGAAGGGGTAGATTGAAGGTGGCAACGGCCACATGTTCCACTCTGGACCGCTGCTGCTTTTCCTGCCTCTGTGGAGGCACAGGCAGGAAAAGCTGAGTGTGAACGTATGGGACTCAGGTTTCCAACTTTGTGCTTAGTCACAGATCAGTCCTGATGATGGAAAAAGTCAGACAAGAGCTACTGTAAAGGTGAAGAGTTAACCTGAATTACCAACTTTAACAATAACAGGGCCTAAAAGGAAGAAAGAATAAGTGAAAACATTGCTGAGAATAGAATCAGAGAAAAGGACAAATGAGTAAAAAAAAAAAAACAGCCAAAGGCAGAAACATAATAGTAAAATTTGTCCAAAATTGACCCCGAGGTTTAAAAGATTAATTTATTTTTAAAGCCAATTCTTAATCATTTAAAAATGTTAATTAAAATATTACTCCAAAAGTCTCCAAGTGCCACATGTAGCCCTCGACCCCAACCTTGGACCAGTCTTGTGAATATTGTGTGAATACAGTATCAGTATGAGTACAGTAGCATGATGCTGATCCAGTCCACACCTGGGTGTGGACTTTACAGTCTATATTTAATTGACACCAAGTCCAGTCAAAGATGCACTTCATCCATTCAACAGACTAAAAAATGAACCAAAGTGCAGCGCGTATTAAATATTTATACAGAGAAGTGTTATCTCAGACAAAGTGGCATCAACATTATATTCTCAATTGCTTACTAAAGTCTAAAGTCTATCTCTTATAATGGTCCGCGGCCCATTTAAAACCACGCAGTCAGCTGTAAACGATGGAGCGTTGCTCTGAGATAAGAATGTTCTGCAGCAGATGCTGGTCCAGGATGACCGACCGCTTAGTCATCCTGAGAGCCAGACTCGTCCAGACTCAGGAGATAAGAGCCAAGCTAAGCTGTTAGGCATGTCCACACATTCAAAAATTATAAAAAGATAAATTCCACAAAAAATCTTACATGATAACACATCCGCAAATATTCCAAACAAAATTAAGAACAAAAGACAATATCAACTAAGATGCAAATGTGAATCATTGCTGTTCCTGATTGACATTTGTTTGCATTTGAAATGACAAGGACATTGTTTTTCTTATTAGGAGATTTAATTATGTCCAGTTCCATCTGCCTTGTGGAGGTAACATTGTTAACGGCTGCAAAGTCTGATAAGACAGAAGGCTGTAGAGGAGTAAGGGAGGGAGTAGACGTAAGAAGACAAAAGGTCTTCAGTGAAACCATAACACCTGAAGTTCTGAAGATGTACAAAAGTTCTCCACCGCTTGAAGTTATACATCCTTCATTCATCCATCTACTCTTGCCCTAAAATCTAATTTTAAGCCAACACTTTCAAAAGAGACAGAGAGTTGACACAAACAAGAGTCGTTTAGGCTATCAACATATCGAGGAGTCTTTTTTTCTTTCTATTGGACGGAGGTTGACAAATCACAGACTATCATCTTCCATCCTCCATTTGCCCTTAAACCCCCCACATATCTTCTTCTTCTCCTTTCGGCTCATCCCTTTTTACAGGAGTTGCCACTGCGAGTCAACAATTTCCATCTCACCCTGTTCTCTGTATCCTCAACTCTAACTTTGCCCACCTCCATGTCCTCCCTCACCGCATCCATAAATCTCTTCTCTGGCCTTCCTCTTTGTCTCCTATCTGGTAGCTACATCTCTGAACATGTCCAAACCATCTCAATCTGTCTTCTCTAGCTTTTTCTCCAAACCTTCCTGTCTGTGCTGTCCCTCTAATCACCTCATTCCTGATCATGTCCATCCTTGTCTCTCCTAAAGAG
>JAFBJS010008926.1:31664-67120 GCA_016785265.1 Paraplagusia blochii
CTCCTCCACCTCCAGCTCTGTCTCCTGTCTTCTGTCTATTCCTAGTGTCTCTAATCCATCCATCATGGCTGGTCTCACCACTGTCCTGTAAACCTTCCCCTTCACCTTATCTGACTCTATCACACAGCCCCCATAACAGACTGATATGTGTGCAGACATAAAGGGAGACCATCCCAGTCATTTCTTACTCTCCAGAGAAGACAACTGTGTTTCAGTCTCTCTCAGCCAAAAACCTTGCTGAAACCTTGGTGGTGTCAACGACCTGACAGTAGAAGACCATCAGGACGTCAGGAAACATATGTGGAAGCAGCCATTTTACTCAGCCTTTGATTGAAAAAGGTTGGGATGTGATTTGTCGACAGCTGCTCCGATGTCTGTGTCGCCTTTGTAACCAAGTGAGGACAAATCAGAGCCAGATTTTTGCAAAAGTGGAGAAACATCTGGGTCGCTGTTCAGGCTCCAGCTGACAACAGTGCAGTATTTCATCCTTCTATACTATGTTTTATTATCCCCTCAACCAAAATCTCTTTTGGCCCGCTGTCTTATTTGGGGGGAAATAACGTATTTTTCTTTTTTTCACAAGTGGGATTATCATCCTTTAATACTTCTCACAAATAGTCAGAGCTGTCACAGTTAGACCAAAGTTCTAAATCTAAGCAAAAAGGAGAAAAAAACCTACATTTTTGCCAGTATGTTATTGTTCTAAGATCTGCAAACCTCAGAACAACGGCTCAAAAGGAATTCTAAATTAATAGAAGTAATATATATAATAGAAATTCAAATATATCATCTTTTGCATGGACAAATAGTCATTCTGACTAGAACCAATAACTGGTGAGTACTCCCAATACACTGGGCTGGTTTTCATTAGCTAATAGTTTAATGAAATATTTCAACAATTTGTGTTGCTCTGGCAAACGTATTCAGAATTAACTGCACCCTGTTTAACTTTCTCTTTATATGATTGACAACTTTGACAATGTGAACTCTTCCAGTGTGGATCACCACACCCTTCTGAAGCATGGCAACATCAGAACAAGGAGCTCCTGGCTAAGGGCCCTTCATACCAGGTGAACAATGTCCTGCCAGCATCATGGTATTTTAATAAACTGTCATATTAACAACAGACATGATGTATGTGTAGGATAATTTAGGTCTTTAAGTACGGTACACATATATCATCATTGTCTCGATGAATGGCACTGAGGACTAGATCCACAGATGGTAGAACTAAAAGTTCCAGAATTAAAACTTTGATGTCTGTGTTGTGTTGGTTGCAGAGAATTCATTCCCATGTGCTCTTCATTACCTGTCCTACGCCTCTAAATCAAACCAAGCAACAGAAACAGAAGCAGCACCTCTTGTTTGGGTCGAGCTGCCAAAAAGCAGATAAGATGAGAAAACAAACCACTGAGTCTGTGCACAAAGAGTTCTGGCAAAAGTATCGGGTCAATAAGTCCTTCAACATGGATTGGTGTTAAGGAGGGTAAACACACCCTTGACTCACACAGTCATGAAACTATTGTTTCATTAGTGACCATTCACGTCATGAGTGAATATACAGAAACCTATCAACTGTCCAGAAACAAGGGTTGTCCAGATTTGGTTGGTCATAGAGAGGGTGCTGAGAAGATTTACACTAAATTGCAATAACCAGAAAAACCCCATGTGAATCCACACCCTCAGCCTCTTATTGAACACAATGCCTTGTTTGTTTCCGTCATTATGGAACCATAAAAGTTATTTTCTTTTTTTTGTTACTATGGAGAAGCTTCACAACACAGAATAATGTCGACACTGTTGTTGCTTACAATAACCTATGCAGCTCAGCTGCTGGCAAACACAGTGTCTCTGCATTCCAGTAAATATTTTATAGAGGGCGATGTGAGCTATACGGTTATCTTCCAAATCGTAAAAAGAAACTCTGCATTTTTGTATTTGGAAATTGGAGCAGAGGGAGAAAGAAAAAAACACACACACACACAACCCTGTAGGGAGTGTTGTTGGCAAGATCTAGAAGACACATGAGGTGATAAACCAACTGTTCTGCTGCAACGCACATGGTTACACAACGTTGCTTCATCGTCAAACTAGAACTTCACTGAGCGAAGAACGCTAGAGAACAATGTTCTTTGAAGCACAATACGTGTAAAGGTGATTACAACCTATTGTAGACCAACAGGGGGATTTATGCTTAACTAATTTGCAAAAACAACAGTTACTGTGGTAAATAAGTGAATAAGTGACATCTTTAGGCTGGTTCTAATCTTCAAAACATTGAAAGTGTCAATAAATCTGGGCCAGAATATTGTTTAATTTTAAAACAAAAAGAAACTTTAAAATTGGTAGAAAAATTAAAGTTATAAAAAACAAAATAAGCCAATAATCAGAAAAAAATGATGCCAAACATATAGTCAATAAAAAAACTAAGATAATAAGAATTAGACTTTATCCCAAATGTCCCACAGACCATGCCAGCTAATGACCTTTACACAATGTGCCTTCAGATAAGTCATAAAAACCAATACTAAAGTTTGACCTTATAAAGAAGTGAAGTAAAATCCAGATGGACTAAAGTTTCCATTGATTCTAAACTCCAGCTCCAAAATGTTTTCTCATAAATCAGAGTAACTTGATGCGTCCCAGGGGCATTGTGGACCAAAATGGTGGACAGAGTGAGACGCTAATGGAGGGATCGGACCAATGATTCAGCAGAAACACAGAAATGAAGAAGCAGGTAGGCTTAAGAAGAGAGCAGCGATCTACAGCTCATCAACACACGGACAGACTAAAGTTGTGAGGTTTTCCTATGATCTGAATAAAAAAAAAAAATAAAGAAGTTTGATAAGATCGTACACTCAAAATGGACGACTTGAGAAAATGGCTGCAGATGACTGTACATCCGCTGTTTATTGGTCGAAGTTCAGCCAAATCAAATCAAAAGAGCATCCTGTGATTAAGAGGAAGAGGGAGGAAGAAGAAGTGGAGGAGTGTGTGTGAGTGTGTGTGGTCACTGCAGTGAGTCATCAGAAAAGCCCTGCCAGGGCGTGGCTGGTCAGGAATCCATGGAACCAAAGCAAAATAAACTCAACAGACCAGGGCAGGGAAAAGTTCTGAAATATGGCATTTCAGCAGCAGATTTCAGCATTTTTTGGAAATGGTGAATAAAACACTGCCCAGTTGTGGCTCAGGTAAAACCCACACATGGTACCGTAAAGGCACTTGTCCAAGAGGACGTCAAACAAAATGATTGCAGACACAGACAGAATACATAAGGACATTTTTAAAGTGAGCAAAAGTTCGATTTTAACTGGAATAATTCCTGAATCATTATGAATCACATCACCACATGAACACAGATGACCTTCAAAACATCTCACATGACAAAATCTGCCAAGAAACTGGCAGAAATTATTGGGCACAGTCTGTTTCTTATTATATCCTCACCCACACACACACCCTGACCCACACACACACCCTGACCCACACCTGAGCCTCAGCTTTTACAGATCAACGCTGCATTCCTCTGAGAATCTAACAGTTTCAAGCCTCCGCTCTTTGACTGTTTTGACTCGACCCCCAGAAACTGGAGTTGCCTTATTCCTCCTAGTAATTATTGTCCAAACAATGTTTGTTTACAGCATAGTGAACATTCCAGTCAACTACAGAGAACGTAAAAAGCCCAAGGAGTGTTTTGAGGAGGTGGTTCATGATGGTTCTGATGATCTTTGATACAGTCACAGAGTTTTATTAACTCCAACTCCCTGTTAGTGAAGAACTCCTCTGTGACCACCGGTGTCTGACAAAGTTGAGGATGTTAACTGGTGTTAAAAAGAAAATCACATCCAGAACCAAACCACAACACAAGAGCCCCCCCAGTCTGTGGCCTGTGGTAATGATCACACAGTTCAGAGGCTGCATTTGATATATTTGCCCTCATTTGATGGTAAATTAGGAAGTAAAAGTAAAAGTAAAAAATGTTTAAAAGCTAACTAAAAGTTAAGCCAAAAATTCAATTTTACAGTTTTTATCAGTAGATTATAAATTAAAATGCACATGTAATTCACATGCACTGCACATATTGTTATTCATGCAGCGGAACCTCAATAAACCCAGCAGGACAACAACAAAAACACAGACATTTCCTTAATGGTTGCTGCGGGACCTGAACCAGGAAACTCCAGTGTTTCTGTAAGTAACTCTACAAACATTAAATACCACACAAAGAAGAAGCTCTCTGTATGTGGACGTTACCCCGGGGGCAAATTGATCATATATTAACCAGGGCTCAACAAAAGGTGCTGTCGACTGCAGGACAGGACAGAACAAAACTCAGTGTCACTTCAGAAAACTGCTGCAGGACGTCCCTCAGGAAGACTGATCTTCTCTGGTCCAGGACCGACTCAGACAGGGTGATGTACTGTTCACAGGATGCCTTCAGCCCTGGCCTCCTCGTAAACCAACCCCTCACAAAAGGTTCACTTAAAAAAATGCTCTTCAGCAGCTCGGAGAAAACAAGGAATGGTTTAAACTAGTGAAAGTTCTGTTTTTATACAACAGGGCGGTTCTGGCTGGCATCATGTCTGCGTTTTTGCCAGCGGTGAAAGTTGGCAAACTAAAAAACCCTGAGTAACTTTTATAGTTTTTTTTTTCTTAGAGATGAGGATTTCATAAGAAAAAAATACTGACAAAGTTAAATGTCAGGTGGGAGAAGTGAAAACAGAGAGTGTTTTGTTTTGCTGATACTATAATAAAACACAGATTCACAAAGAATCTACGTCGTCTGGACGGGTCTTTTTTGACCTCCTCACTCCCCCTATGGAGGCCAAAAAAGTAGTGCACTGGGAGACAAGCGAGGTAGAGACAATTCTGCTCATCTTGTCTGGATTTGTGTATGAATCCAATCATAATTCTCTTTTTTTGTCTTTGTTCTGTCAAAAACTCAGAGCCATGAACTCGATGTACATTTGATTGAATATATATTTGTCTCATCTCCTGTTTCAGACGGTCATGACAGACGGCCTGGATTTATCACAGTCCTGCCTTGAATTTCAGAAGATCTTGTTGATGATAATGAGTGACATACTGTAAATTGTGGCCATAAAAAACTATATGATGATGATGATGATGATGATGATGATAGTCTGTGAGAGCAGATACTTATCCTATTTCTCACACTAACACTTAAAGGCCCAAAGGAATCATTTCCAGCGTAGAACCAACTTAACAAATAAAAAAATCTCTCTCTTGGACTTTTGAAGGCAAATTAAAGTGTCTACAATTAAACTCAATCCTCTAAGATGCAGAAGAAAAAAATTTAAATATCTGCAGGTCAAAGAGATAAGACTCAGATAAGACTGAAGTTTGGCCCTCAGAGCCAGAGCTGAGTTAAAATTATTGGCTGTGGATCAGAGGGAGAGTCGGTGTCAGACATTGAGGACAAACCCACGTCTGCAGACTTTCATTACTGAGAAACAGAAACAGCTCAGTTCCTATGTTCAATTTAATAAAAGGCTTTTATTTCAAAAATATTTCAGGCTGTTTTCAAAGCTGCAGGGTAAAAGACAACGTCTGTGTGTGTGAGTCTGTAACTCAAGACACAAACAGACACTGACTGTGTTGTGTCTGTGAAAACCACCACGTTAACTGAAAACACAAGATAGAACAGTGGGCCAACAAAGGAGAGGGAGAACAAAAAAAGATGAAAGTGAGCAGCTCACCCCTTCACTGGTCATTTCCACAGCTTTTACAGACCAAACAGAGAAAAGAGTGACCACAGACGCAGTGACCACTTACCTGAAAGACACAAAAAAAAACAGAGAAGAGAACACAGTTAACAGAGTGTGTTAAGACAAATCAACAGCATCATGAGTCTCTTGACATTGTTGCAGGAGAAATAGCAGTAATAACAGTGCCACCTTCTGGACACAGTCATACACAGAACTGCTTCAACATCATCTTCATTGAAAGTGACATCCGTCTTCAACCTGTTCTATGACAGAACAAAGAGCTGAGGGGGAGGAAGGATGGGTCCATCAGGACCAGAATTAGATCAGGGTGAGGAGATGATCAGAGAGGGATGTGTCAGATTCCTGCATCTGAATTACAGGAAACCTGAAGTTAATCAGCGTCTTGATCACATCAGTGAAGTTAACTGAGTTAAGTGGTCGTGGTCACTGACCACAGAGAGAGACGGACAGACTCTACACTGTGACAGTGTCTGATGCAGGGAAGGGAAAAATGAAAAGAATGTTCATCATAGAACGTTGCATAAAATAATTAAGTGGACAAGTAATAAATTGCATCAAAAGTGGCTTTGATTTATTATTGTTAAATTGAGTTTTCTCTAAATATATATAATTTTTCAAGTTAAAATTCAATACAAGTCATTTGAGTTAAAGATCTAGAGGGAAGGGGTTGTTGCAGCAGCAGATGTTTTCAGCTTTTTATCGACGTTGTTTTGATCTTTTAACCGTACTGCAGGGTTGATGACCACGTGGCGGCCCAGAAACAGGTGAGGAATGTGAAACGCTGCCGCCCTGCAGCTCCAGTGAACACAGGAGAATGTGAGAGCTACAGAACCTTCCTGCTGCTGCAGCAGAGTCTGAGAGGGTGACATGTGATCTCCACAAGTCTGAGCATGAAGCACGGCACAGACAGGATGTATGAACATCAGCAGCATCCGACATTTACACACACATACACACACACACAAATGAATTGAGTAATATGACACTTTAAGCCAATGCGACCAGAACCAGCCCAGGGACATTTCGATTTCACAAACATATACAGTCCACTCCTGAGCGTCAAATGTCTTCAACTACAACCCTGTCAGTAACAGATCATTTATCTGCTGCGTCATCCTCATGGATCTGCTGCTTCTGAATATGTGGCAAACCTCAAAAGTGCAAGAGAGGGAGATTTTTAAAAAGCTGATCTGATACTGCAGTGGACACACAAAAAGTCACAAAATCAATCAGAATTCTCTTGTGAATGGTCAGTAATGCACTAATATGTTTCCAACATGATGGAAAACCAAGGGATTGGTCTAAATTCTGAAATTTTATCTTAACGTCATCTTACTCCGTCTCATTTGCAACACTGTGTGTCAGGCCTGGACCTAGTGGAGGAAAAAACTGAATTTAGTTTTGAACGTCCCTCTAGGACATTGAGTCGTCACTGTCTTTCCTCTAACGTTTATTATGACAACAAGAGTCCATGTCTAAGAGGAACTAGCAACAATACAATAACCTCCTGGTTGATCTCCAGGTCCAGCTTGTCGTCATGTGTGTCCTTCATGTATTTAATTCATGATTCATTGGACAAAATAAAAAAAATAAAATTGATTATTTGTGATTAACACATTAAACATGACAAAAATGTCAACAAACTGAAGATTTAACTTCATAGATCATGATTAGTTTGATGAAGGTAAATTATGTATAAATAAAAATTAATAATTAATAAATTAAAAAAATGAATTACTTTTTTCAGGCTTACTGCACTGTAGTTCTTAATAAACATAAGAAAATATTTTTTTTTTGTCGTTGTGATTCGCACCACAGGGCACAATGAATTTTGGCCTCCGCATTTAACCCATCATCACAGTGAGCAGTGGGCAGCTATTGAGCACCCGGGGAGCAGTGTATAGGGACGATACCACGCTCAGGGCACCTCAGCTGTAACTTGGCAGTATGGGGGATTCGAACCGGGGACCTTGCAGACCCACGTCCACTTCCTTAACCGCTACGTCTTTAAGGGTTAAAGTTACTGACCCCTGAGCTGTACGGTCTTTTCTACCTGGGTTGAACCTTCCCTGTTTTAAAAAGCCACAGTTACATTCAAATCCATTATCAAATCCTCACCTTCACAGAGGAGAGAGTGTTTGGGTGTAAACAGTCAGATCAGGGCCAAACACTGGGTGGAGGAGAAGGTGGTGCAGAATCAAGTTCAACGTTCAAGGTTGGCTCCTTTGTTGAAATCAACTTTACTGAACACTGTCCGTCTACTGAAGACTTCACACAAGTTCAAAAGCAGTGGAAACTTCATCAAACATAAATTCTGCCAGATTTGTTTCTGTTTATGTTAACATTCTCTCTGACCTACTACACACATTTAAACATCGATTACATCTGCAATTAAATTCACATACGACTGGTCAAGACTCAGAGATGGCTGTTGAAAAGAGAGAGAGAGAGAGTAGGGGGCGCTGATGTCACCATCAGATCAATAATGTTGCTGCTTGTCTCAACAACTGCATCAGACCGTGGTCACAGTCCTGTGTTAAAGAGCTAAGTCTGTGCTGAGGACAACAACAACACACAATGGTGCGGAGGAGACGAGATGTTTACAAATGAAGTGTCTCTGAGGGAGACGGCGTCACGAAGTGGGTCCAGTGGGAGAGTTCAGTCAGGCGCGGGAAGTCTTTGTCTGGGGCTGTGGGGAAAAAAACGCGTCTCCTTCAGATCCGCCTCCAAGAGGCTTTTAAAACACTTCCAGGAACATGGACAGAAGCTGCTCAGACCAAACCAAACCAAACCAAACCTCAGCTCAACACGATCACAGGAGTGTTTCAGACTGAGGAGCCTGATCAGGTCCTGGACTTCAATCAGTCCCTCTGCCTAAATCATTCTCCTGCCTGAATTTAGATGAAAACACAGTGATATTAACTGATACACAGTCCCTGGCCTGAAACCCTCAGACCAACCAGGCAGCCTCTTCAGTGAAAGCAGTGGCCTATGAATAAAACAACATTCAATCAGTTTTGTTCCACCAGTAAGTAGACAGAAGAAAAATCACTGCCAACTGCCACAAAAATGATGTTACAGTTGGACTTCTAGCTTCTGAACTCTACTGAAAAACTGGTGCTTTATTTTTTTATAAACTAAATGGTTCCTGCTGCGTCTGACAGTCTGCAGCATCACTGAAGGAGAACCAGGGGAAAATGACAATGAATTATTGAACAGCTGGACTATTTTATAGTGGAAATAAAAAGGGGAGAAAATACTGCCAGTAACAATTATACTTCATTTATCAACATTTCAAATTTATAACAATTTTTTTTTATCATTTATTTCTACTAGAGCACTAGAAGTTTTTTTTTCTTTTTCTTTACTGGAGTGTTTACATGATTGTGTGTTGATCTAAGACACCAGAACTGATGTAGTCTGACGGACTCAGGTGAGAGACAAACACTGAGGTGATGTAAACAAAAACATGGAGACATGCTGCAGCTGGAGGCAAACACTGAGCCACACGTTGATTTTTATCTCACACAGCAGTCTCCTCCCTGACTGAGGGGCAGGGCAACACTTGGCTGCATGTGTGCCTCTGCTGCGGTGGTGCAGCAGCAGCAGCAGCATCATCATCCCGCTGAGAACCTCTGATTCTCTGCAGCTCCCGGCGCAGACGCATTCAGTGCAGCACCGTCCCACTGCATCTCTCTTACACCCGAGGTCATAAAAACACCATCTCAGCACAATCACCACCCTGACCTCTGGACCACCCCCCCACCCTTCACTGCCCCCCGACACACACACAAAGGCAAGAACACAAAAGCTCTCCAGCACCAAAGGATCAGAGTTCTTCCAACAACAATCGTCAAAACTCAACTTTCTCCTCCTCTTAGTCCCGCATCTACATGACGAGGAAGTTCTCAGTCCGAGGAGGGATTGTGGGAATGCAAAGAGGCGGTCCCGATGACCGTGATGACAGCAGAGAGGGAGCGCAGTACCTTTAAGAGAGCTGATCTCGTGCTGTATAGACCTGCCGTGATCCATGCTTCAGGCACTTCAAACACCAAGGTGGAGGATGGAACGATGGAGCGATGGAGCGTCTCTGCTGCTGCTGCTGCTGCTGCTGCTGCTGCAGTCTGGTTCTTCTTCTATCCCTCACTCTCTCCCTGCTGCCCTGCCCCAGGAGTTGGCAGCTTTGTGTTTTTGTTCACTCCCTCTTTCTTCTTCACTCTCTCTCCCTCCAATCTCTTCACTGCTGCCCGTCTTCAGCACAGTAATAAGTGTGGAATAAAGGAGGCAGCCCACCACTCCCCCATCACTCCCCCACCCCTCCCTGATGTCGTCCCGTCTCGTGCTCCTGCTGTTTTTCACAGGGAGGTGCCTCAGTGGACAGAGGTGAATCCTCAGAGTGGGAAAACACATGGAAATGGACAGTATTCCAGTGCAACCCGCTGCAGGTGAGGAGACTCAGGAGTGACTCAGCTCCTTTTGATCACAAAGTGCTCCGTTACTACGGCTGCACAACAGCCAGCCTCTATTTTTAGTGACTCTGCACTGCAGAGATGACAGGGTCTAAAATGTCAGAAAGATGCTGAATATTCTGCAGTAAATGCACTTGGACAGAAACAGGCTGAGATAAATGTTAACCTGAACTGGCAGGTGGAAAATTCAACACCACCTCATATTTTAAAAGATCTTTAAGATGTAAGACTGTGTACGCAGCATTTACAATGCAGCTGCAGTATTGAAGGACAATAAAGGATCCCACAAAGAATTAAAAGTAAATTAATTAAATTTAGAATGGCATGCACTATTCAATTCCATGGACCATCCACTGATAGTCACTCTGACACAATCAATATAATATATAAGAATGTTAATTTATCATGATTGCATTTTTTGTGATTAATCAACTACAACCTAGTGATCATTAAGATTTAATTGTATGAAATTATTTATACGTCATGTTATTCACACAGACAGTGACTGTGACTGTAGTCTGACTGTAGGTGAGCTGAGGTTAGAAAACACAAGAGGTTCATTTGTATTTTATACAAATCCGACTTTTTACTATCAAACACACCTACACACACCAGTGTCACCGCTCTACACTTGAACATCAGAGAATACACAATGAGAGTGAAGGCTACTGTGTGCGGTGAGTGTTCTGCACTCTCTGACGCAGTTTTCTCCAGACTAAGTGACAGCAGAGCTGAAGAAGTGGATTCATCCAGAACACACTCACGTCTCTGAGGAACGTTTTCATACAGATATGACACACAGCACTTGACAAAAAGACTGGAGGCTGCAAGCCTTTCTACTGCCACTAGGGTGACCAGGGCATTTGAGTGAAATCTGCAGATGCAAACACTGACGACACATTAGCTGCAGGACAACCAAAAGAAGAACCAATCAGGGCAATGTTCAGGACCAGATCAGCTCCAATGCAGGCTCAAAGACAGTCCTCAAAGACAGCTGTTTTACTGTACTACGTAGATACTGCATCTCCACAAACACATTATGGCCTTTTTTTAAACGTTCAAACTCAGCATATTTGACAACTGACTTTCATTTAACAGAGATAAACAGGCGAGGCACAAAAATGTTATGGAACAAAACTCTATCCACTTGTGTCTGTTAATCTAAACCATGGGAAAATAAATTACATTCGAAAACACTGATAAATCAGGTCTGTCACCGACTCCTGCACAAATCACCAAACGTCACATGGAGACGGAACCAGAAGATTTTCAAGAATTCAGAGGAGAAGGTTCACTCACAGAGGCCTGCTGAATTCTGCAGCTCTGACTCTGACCATCCACACACACACACACACAGCGGTCACTCTTGTAGTTTATGCTCCACAGAGTTGTGAAATAATAAGGTAATGTGTAAGAAAGCAGACGTGAGGGACGGTGGCAGCCGTGTTGGACAACAGCTGAGGCTCAGTGAGCAGGAAACGCGTTGTTAATGATCTTCTGAAGATCAATACGCCGTCAATAGACTGATACTGAGCCCAGAGTGAAAGTGGATCTGAAGCAGCTGCACTCAGGAGATGTGGAGGCAGTGGGGGAGGGAGGAGGTGTACACTACAGTATCAGTGATGTCACCATTACAGGTTTCACTGGTACAAATACAGTAACATTATAATGATCATTGTTCCTTAACTGTTTTCACAACACGTTCCCACTAAAACTCCTGGTTGGTCTGGAAGTTTTCATTATTTTTATCAAAATACATCAAATTCCAACAGTCACCTGAGCTGTGTCTCTATAGACTATTTATAGGACCCTCGATAATTCTTAAAATAATTGTTGTCCACTATTTATTACCTACATGAACCATAACCAAAGCAACACAATCAACAGACAGGTGTCATGTTACCTAATTTTTTAAAGTCGATATTCTGTTACAGTATTCAGGACACATAGCACTTAATAAATTAAATATCGCATTGAATAATCATCAAATGACATTTAGTATAAAAATATATTTGAAAATAATAATTATCCTGCGCCTCAGTCTGGACCACAGCTCTGCAGCAGAGATTCAGAGCCTGGAGCCAAGTATGTGGAAGTTCTGCTGACGACAGGAGAACCATATTTGACAACGGCCACTCCCTGGAACATCAGCTTCATTAAGAAATCTCCACCTAAGATTAGATCAAACACTGCTGACCAAGTGTGGGGCATGACCCTGCATCGGGTGTGGTGCCATTTCAAAGGCTGTGGAGAAACTGAACGCATTTTCATTAAATTTTTTTTTGTTCCAGTAGAAAAACAGCTTCTTATAATTACAGTCATTTTGAAAACGCTCAGTAATTCATAAGAATTTATACCTTTTTAAACACTTTCACATGCTGCACCGTGTTAAAAGGATAAAGATTGAAAAACAAAATCTTGTGTAACGCCATCGTTCTCTATCGCATGTGGAAACTCACCAAACAGTTTAGCTAAGGCTGTTAAATCAAAGACAGAAAAAACAAAATTAAATTCAAAAAGTATTTTTTAACAGAATATTTATCATTGATAAAATAATCAAATCGGTGTATAAAATATTCAAAGAATGTTCTCCAAGGCTTTTATATTTAGTTTATTGTCATTAAACAATATATAAATCCTGATTTTTATACAGCATTTGTTTTAGGTACATTAACCTGAAGAGAGGACGAGAGGTGAGAGTCAGGGCTGGATGATGGGTTATTGATCAATTAAACTACACTATGTTGAGAAGATTCTTCAATTTTTATATATTTTTTTATTTATATGTTTAAAATCCAAATTTCTTTTAACCTTTCCAGGCTTCATTGTATTATTATAGTCATATTTATACTCTCCTTTATAGGAAACACAAGTTTCATGGAATTTACGCTCACATTAAAATCATGAAGTTCTCCTACCCAGCAGGAGAACTAAGAACCTGGATCAGATCTGAGCTGCTCTATCTTTACTTCCAATTAGGTGATATTAAAGTTGTGGTCGATCTATAAAACCTCCTCCTCCACACAGATATTCTGTCACTATAAATAAGCTGTCAGCTGTTCAATCTACAGCCTGAGATTAATAACAAATAAAATGTCCGTCATCATGTCAATCACTTTTCACCTTTTAAGATGGTACAACCAATGAAACTCGCCCTGAAACTCCTGGGCTCAGAATTCCAGGTCAGGTTTTAGTCATAACTAAAGCCGCCCTGAGTCTGATTCTCATGAAAACCCTGCAGAATGTAGGACTCAGTGCCATGCACTTCACTAAACTCACATTCCTGGCACTGAGTGAAGCTTAAGCAGCAGCGAGCCAGAACCAGGGTGCGTATTAGCACTATTGTTCTGCATGCCAGGTCCAGACTGAGGCCGGGAGAGGCTCTGGACCCCGACACAGACAGAAGCAGAACCAAGATGTGTATATACAGTATATATATATAAATAGTGGCGTGTGTGTGTGTGTGTCCGACTCCCAGGCGTAGAATTTGTTGCCTCAGGTTTTCAAACACAGCAACCCTAATGGTTAATGTGAGGATATAACAGACTGATGATGATCCAGACCAATTACCATCAACCACTCCTTCAGAAAACCCTGTAGAAAGTCAGCTGTGAGGCATGCTGGGAGTCCAGATCTCTTCTGGGAAATGATATTTTGGTCGGCAGCTCAGCGGGAGGACGACGGCTAAGTTGACCGTTTGTGTCTCAGTGTTTCCCAGAGACCGGAATCTTCCCGTGCAACGGACCGTTTTTCTCTGTGACATCACCATGACACTCTAATCACAGAGACGTTTGTCACAGACATCAGTCAATGTCCTACAGGATAGCCATGGAAGTGTGTGTGTGTGTGTGTGTGTATCTGAGAAGACTGTGGGAAAGTAAACAGTGACATCACACTGAGGAATCTCCAAATGTTGGGGCTCATGTGTGTAAACGGACCAGGAAAAGGAAAAGAATCCATGGTTACTGCTGATATCACTACTGAATATCACTGATCTGCTGCCTTGGATCAGTGGTCACATCATACTGCCCTAAAACAGGAGGGTTAAGACTTCGAACCTCGACTCCAGCAGTCTCTGGATGGAGCAGCCGACATAACAGCCTTCAAACTTAAAAATGTCAATGAATTAAATTTATGACTTTTAACAGATTCAAGTTTTTATCCTATTAGTTACAGTACAGTTAATCCAAATTAGTGAAAAGGGTGGAGCAGATGATGGGGTTCAAGGATGCAGATGATGAGAAAAAAAGAGGTTTCTTAAATGTAGCAGCAGCAGCAGCAGTGTATAATTTTTTCAGTGTTCACTACTGTAGCAGAGAGCAGAAGTCATATTCAAATAACAAGACCTTAAATTAAATTGTTTTGCTGACTTATTACGTTTCAAATCAAACAGAAAAAAAAGTTGCAGTTAATTTATTTTAGGACAAAACTCTAACTCTTACATATTTTTATGCTCAACAGCTGTTTGGAACTAATGGAACTAATCCCAGCCTCTAATATTTTAATCCAGTGTCAGTTACACTGTTTCCACTCCAGCCTCAGGTCGGACCCTCAGCAGAACCTGTGAACAGACCCAGGTCTCAGAGTCCGTCTGTCGGACCGATGTGAAGTCACACACCGATGTGAAGACTCTGCAGCGTCCTGTTGGCAGGTCACTGTGGGACCCTGAGGACGTGTGAACATATGTGGACATGATAAATGAACGTGACCACTGTCAGGTCCTTACACTCCTAATAACAGATTTAGTAAAGACCTAAAAAATTAATCAATGTGTTTTATTTTTAATGTCAAGTCATGTAAAGTCTGTAATAAGGAACCGTGGTCATTTAAGAATAAAAAAAAACTAAAAAAGAAAAAAAGTATTTTTTTTACCATTGACAGCGAGACAGTCATTGGTCCACTGCTGCCTCCTCTGGTTAGTTGGTATAACAGTAACAAAATCCAAACATGGAGCTTTTAATAGCGTCATGTTTGTATGAGTCTAAATTCCAGACTTTTAATCAATTTACTGATTTAAAGAACAATTAGAAGAACAATGTCAATGTAATCAGACAACAGAGATAAATTGATTATTTTATGATCAAGGAAATAAATTGGAATCCATTTTGGATGACGACAATATTCATCCACGTCCTTGTGTGTGTGTTTGTGTGTGTGTGTGTGTGTGTGTGCGTGTGTGAGAACTGTGGTGGTGCAGCTGCATGAGCACCTTCAGGGCCAGGACTATTTTTAAACCTCAGGTCAAGTTGCACGAAAATGATCTCAGACAGATACTGGAAGTCGAGAGACGGGGGAGACGAGGGAGGTGGGTGGGCTTCTCTCAACCACTGGAGTGAGTTGCCTGACACTGCTGCTGGAGATAACACACACGCACACACTCAAAACTCCCAAAACACCAGCATAGACCAGCATGTTTACATGCCTTAAACATGTGTAATATCAACCCCCCCCACCAACCCTCCACCACACACACACACACACTGATCAATCCTCACACACCAACTGTGGGTTCAAGTTCAAGTTCATCTGTCCCACAATCTGATGAACACCCACTGAAGAAACCAACACAAACACAAACACATCATCATCAACATCATCATCATCATCATCACACTTTATCTCCTTCATCTGTTAGTGATTAAAAAATAAAATTCAATGTATAAACATGAATAAAGACTGGCAGATGCATCAGGTCCAGCTGTGGACCACCTCCTAAAACAAAGTTCATTTCAACCAATCACGTCATTTCACTGTTAAAATTTTATTTGCACAATTTTTACCTTTTCTGTGCTGATGAAGGCTAAGCTTAATGAAAGTTTTGCTTTAAGAGTTATTTTTGTTTGACCTTTTACCAGATATTCCTGGAATGTTTTTCGGAAATCTCCTACAGGTTTTCATCCTTGGCTATTTCCAAGCAGTCATCCTCAAATGTTCTTGTGTTAATTTATCCGTTTCTATTCATCCTAGTGTTTACAATTCTCAGCCTCTTAAGGTGTTTTTTGAAACCAAACCACTGATCAATTTCCAACTGTAATCCTGAACATTTGCAGTCACATGACACAGCGTCAGGCTGAGATTATTATTAAACTAAATGTCAGACGTCCCTTTAGTTTGTCTTCCACTCAGAATAACTTTCAGAGTGGGCGAGGAGGAAACTCTGCTACGACTCGGCCGTATTTAAAGCAGAGCTGTGTGTGTTTTATTACACACACTTAGATACCTGGTCAGGTGCCAGGATAACACACAACTGAACTCCAGTTACCACAGATGAGGCTAAAACACACCTGCCGCTGTAACTGGAGCTCCTCACAGAACACCACGCTGCTGCAGCAGACACAAGTCCATGAGAGGAGATCTAATGTTGACACTTCATGTTCCATCAGCCATTTTTAGAATAGTTGCCAATCAACGCCAAACGTTTGAACTGATCCTCAGAATTCTGACTGCTCCATCAGTGATTTTGGTCTTGGTCTTAAAATTTTAATATCTGTTTGAATGATTTCCTGCCAGACTTTATGTGTCAGACTTTTTGGATCATATTTGTAAACAAACAAGTTCCAAGAAGATCCAGCATCAGTGTCAGGTGAACAAACGTCTGATGTACCACGTGGTCGCCTGGCAACTCATCTGTAAATCTGGACCACGGCCACTCAGCCGAACGTCCCACCTGTCTGTATGCTCACACCAGATACACACCAGGTTCAACAGTGACTCGTGGCCTGTCTCTTAAATCAACCTGGACTCAAACTCATCCTGACATCTATACAACAAGCCGTGCACCACAGTAGGGTCTGCAGTCAACATCTGCTACTAGAGTTCAGTGAAAAGGTTCTTCAGAAAGTTGCAGCTGGTCTCTTTCAAAGTCTTTAAAATACTTGTAAGCACACATAAAAACAGAATAATATTTCTTCCTTTGCTCTTTAACCACAGTGGACCATTTTGTTAAACAATACACATTAGTCCACATTGGGTATCTAGGTTCATGGGACTCATATGGGCCACATTCAGTACATACACACCTGTTGTATGTTGGCCACAGACTGGTCATTCAATGATGATCAATCTAATCAAGCAAACAAATGGTCACATGGGCCACATCAACAATATGGACCTGGAATGATCTGTATTTGGGCCGGTGTTAATGGTAACGACAGCCCACATGGTCTAAATGTGATAAACCAAACTGCACAGATCACCTCCATCATCCCACCACACATCCATGTGTCTCCTGGGCGAGACCTGAGTTGCCATGGTTACAGTTTCAGTATTTACAGTAAGGAAAGGAAGTTGAGTTCATTACCTTTGCACTTCTCCCTGACGTTCTCGTAGGCCTGGACATACTCCTGCTCCTCTGGCAGCCGCTGACCCGGATCTATCATGGCCATGGTCAGAACTCTCTAATGTCAACTGTCCTCCTGCTTTTTTCACACTCGGCCTTTTCAGTGCTGATAGAAACCCCTCCTGGTTGCCTGTGTCTGCCTGTCCCACCTCCTTCCTCACCCACACTCAGTCACGGTGCAGAGCTGCAGGTTTAAATCCAGAAGACCACCAGATCTGCCCTCCTCTGATGTAGAAATACCCACACTCACATTTACTACAGACCCTCCTCTTAAAGGCGCAGAGGCAAAAGTTCACTACAAAACTGATGAAGTCACACATACACATATACAAAAACAGTGGAACACACCTCCACCCTGACACAGACACACACATGGCCAAACTGATGAAAAAAACAAACAGAAGAAGGTGTGTGGAGGGGGCTTCTGAGTCTCTGCTGCTGGTGTAGGTGAGGCAGAATAAAGTGAGAGACTCATGTGATTCTCACTGGTCAAGAGAAAAGAACAATCTCCTCAGACTCAGATTCAATGACGACACGTTGCAGAGATTCACTGCCAAACAACCACGCCTCTCAGTTTGGGTCAAAACACTGGACTGAACAGCTGAGCCTTAAAGGCACACACAAGGCTGAACACTGCAAGTAAGTGTAAAGAAAACAACAATAAAACACAAAATGAACCGGGAGCTGTGTCTGTGGCGCATAGTAGGCGCTACAATTGCAGTGTCGAAGAAAAACACATTTTAGCCAGAGGTTACTGAGCGCTCTCATCACTGCCATTCACCAACTCTTCAGTTTCAACCCAGTTTTCCATATTAAAATTCCCTTATTTGGGTTAGTTACAACAACAAGTGATATCTTGAATTATTAAGAATAATCTTCGAGATAAATTACAATGACAAGACTGATTAACCGCGATTAACCACAAGATTGATGACAAATATAATGTGATCAGATTTAAAATCTTCATCTACCATCTACAATACTCCGTTGAGGACAGTTGTGTTCCAGGGTGTCAAACTGTGGCCTTTCGGACCCAAGCCTCCTTCCTGACCCACTAAGCCACCAACTCATATATGATCCAATGAGCACTGGAGCTAAATGTCCAACATCAAACTCCCTGAGATGCTTTGAGGCAGGACATCATGACTGACTTCATGACGTCCAGTCAGATGTTGATCTTACTCTTTTGACCATTTTTGGTATAAGAGACAAATCTGACATAAAGGGCCTAGAGAATCGGGGGCAACTGTATTTTTGTTTCCTGGAGCATGTGATGTGTGTTCAGTCTGAATTGGAAGGTCTGTCATACAGTACAGTAAAGAATGTGATTTATTCTCTTTAATACCTCTAAATTGGTTCAAATTCTGCAGAGATTGAATAATGCTGTGTTGAGAAAGACCTGAAATTGTTCACTGACACCAAAAAATGTTATTTTTGTTTTATGCTGGTCTACTTTTATCAACAGAACATCCGACTTCTATTCAAACACATCCACTTTGTCTGTGTGGTTATGACTTTACAAACAATGATGAATAAAGCCAAACTTATAATAAAGCAGCCTTTCTGCTCTGACAAGGATACAGCCTGGTCACATTTGTGTGTGTTATCATTTTCTCATACAGCTGAGGGAATGTGTGTTTACTCAGCGTTCAGAAAAAGATTTCACCAACCCCCAAATTGCAACCTAGTAGAATTTAAAGCCATAAATCTTTCATAGTGAGATTGTGACACACATTTCAACACGACAAAAGTCGGTGGGATAATCAGGCAAAAAAACGCAGAAACAGAGCAAGGGTAGGGTTTCTCAACCCGTGAGTTATAGCCCTCTTTACCTACACTATTTCCAGCTGAGGTTTTAAAATCCTCATCAATCTGCATTTTAAATTAAGCTGCATGCAAAAACAACCAAATTAACAGTGCTGCAAGGTTTTCTAAACGTATCCAATCAATTTCCAAGTCCAATTTCTGGGATTGTGTCACTGTAAACCCATGGGAATAGTAAACAGATACTTTTAAAGTGGTGATGATCTAAGAGTGGTCTACAGCCACCGATACACACTGAGTCTAATCAATCATTATAATATTATATGACAATGCAGAAAACCTTACAAATGTTGCCCTGTCCCAGACAAACTACTGTATTCTCATTCCCAACCAGCAGATGGTGTCGCCCACAGATGAGCTCTCTCATCTCTTTCCATGTCCAGCTATGGCCTTAGGCCACTGATCCTGGTGCCCAGCCAGCCCTCCTGAACCGATGACTCCACCCCTGTTCATTTCCTCACCCAACACCCACTCTGTGCCACTTCTTTATGTTCTGAGCTACAATGTTGTCAGAGAAACTGTCCCAGGATCAGTGCCTGACAGTTTAAGGTCTGGATACTAATTATACCTTTAGATAAAAAGGTCAGTGCAAGGACAGGGGATAAATTCCCCCCACAGCAGTCAATCTCTCTCCCTAACAAACCAGTGATGGACTTGGACATCAGTGATTACAGTGGCTGTGGTGAGTGACAGGTCAGCAGCTTCACAGTGTTGGCTCCACTTAAATACATACATTAGGCAGATATGGAATGGAAACAATGTGGAAACAAAAAAAAACAAGACAAGCTGAAATCACATTAACACATGCAATTTGCCATCGAACCACTAGAGGGTACCACCACTGGTATAACGCCATAGTTTGAGAACCACCGACATATGCTGCAACATTTGAAAAAGATAAATCTTATTATACAACAGTGGTTGGTAGGTGAGAGGTGCAGACAGTGGATGAGTACTCTGCAGTAGTTCATTTAAGATGCTGTCCTCTAGTGTTGAGCATAGTTTACTGCACAAACACTACACTAAAATACAAATAATCAACCAGTAAAATTAGTGTAACTCTGACAGACCTCGATCTGCCTGTTGATTACAAACATATTTTAATATTTATGAGTGATAAGTTGTAGTTTTGAATGGATGAGTTGACATTTGTATGAAGATGAAAGTGAAAAAACAAAGTTAGTTCCCAGCTCCAGCTCCATCTGTAATAGACCTGGAAACATGAGGAGGATTGTAACGTTTGGAAATCAATAATAGAGCCACAATTTATTATTCTGACACAAAGCACTCACAGCCCAGCTGAATTATTAATGTGTGTAAATCTGTTCAGAGCAGATCATGTAATGATGATCAGCAGCAAATAGAACCTGCACTTGGGTCAAAGGTTAATAATTACTACAGGTAATAACAGTGTAACTAAGGTACAGGTGACATTCTTCATCTACAACATCATGTGACATTTTAGCAAACATAAAAACAAAGCAAATTCAGAATTTAAAATGTTGGTTCTCAAACTATGGTATGCACCACATTTGTGGTACTCCAACTTGTACTTTAGCAGGACCCTGGTGGACACTTGGTTACAGAAATAAGTAAGTGGTTTCATGTAGTTACAGTTTCGTTTGCGTCTTTTGTGAGTGTGGCTTCAGAATTACACTCGAGCAAATGTTTGTGATGCAGTGAGAAACAACCCAAAATGATCAAAAAGCCATACTGGCCCAAGAAAACAGAAACCATACCTGTCTGGAGCCGCAAAAAATTAAATGAATAAATGATTATTTTCCCTGCAGCGCATCCTAGAGAGAATGATGCACCACGTGACCACACTGCTGCACAATATTTGGTGCTTCAAGTTTAACTTCCATTAAAATATTAAAATCTTAATGTTTTATGTTTTGTTGCCTCCAGTAAATTATAGAAATACAAGCAATAGATGTACAGATTTCTGGTGTCATTTTTTATGAAAGAAAAAGAAAGAAATGGGAGGGGCAACAAAGGCCTCCTGTAATTTCAGACTTGAGTATGGAAATGAAATGCTGAATGATCCTCAATAATAATACAACTCTTCTCTCCCCCCCTTTAGAGTGCAATAAGCCGCAGCCTGCAATTATAAAAAATAAAACAAAGTAACATTTATTAATATTCATATTTATTAAATGAGTGAAATAAATTAAACTATTATTAATTAGAAAAGTATTTTGATGGAAATATTGTGCATTTTACATAAAAAAGGGTAAAAATCACCCAAAGGTCATTTTTGGTTCATTTTAATGCCTTTTCAGTTCTTTTGTTAATTTTACATGTTTTTGAAAAAATCTCCCGTGAGCCACAAGGGGTCGCAGAACCCTAATGTAATAATTTAAAAATTATTATTTTCTTCTAATATTCGTCTTATAGTGTTTACTACTGAGTATTCTAATAATGAGACACAGGTTATAGTTTAAAGGCAAATATTTACCAGGGGGTTATACTTGGTGTAACTAAACTGCTTCAACCAGCTTCAAAGACCCAGATTTAGTCCACGAGATTTCTAATTCTGAGTGGTGTGCAGCCTGATAAAAAACAGTCGCAACATCATTTGACGGGAGATAAAACTGACGCCTGGACCAGAACTGTGATGGCAGGGAGCCAGAGAGACAGACACCTTCATCTGGAGTCCTGCTCAGGGCCGCGGGGACCACCATGACACAGGGTTTCTTTTTTTAGGAGGAGACATTACTATTAATAACTCAAAGAGAATGTAGACAATGATTCAATTTCAAGTGCTGCCATTTAGACACAGAACTCCACCCTGCTCTACCTCGCCACTGCAGTGCTACATCCAAACAGGTCAATATGACAGAAAATGGAGGGAGCAGGAAGTGAGGTCACTGTTGCCATGTGTGAACAGGAAAGACAACCTTCACCTGACAATCTAACATCAAAAAGCTACTGGGCTTCTCCCCACCTGCCCTCAGACACAACAGACATTTTATCACATACCTGCAATCCGAATGACGGCCCGTTCTGCTGGGTCCAGCACATCTCCAGAAGCCGACTTGGATCTCTTCATGCGATGGTGTTTGGGCAGGTTCCAAGGCAGGGTGTCTCCCCGAGGTGGTGAGCTGCTGATGGAACTTATATCACTGGTGGTCTCCTCTGATGCAGCCCTGACCAGAGGCCTCCTCTTGGGCCTGTCCTTCACCTCATCCATGGCCTGAGGACCAGTAAGAACAAAAACATCTCAGAACCTCAAGGACAAGATAGACCCAGACTGGTCCACACTGTGGGACAGTGGTCTGGTAAGAGTAACATTGTAAGAGTAACATTGACTCACTGGTTTGATTGTGACTGATAACAATAATATAAATTAAAAGTGGCGGGCCGGATTAAAATGCTGAACGTGCCCCACCTGGCCCGCGGGCCTTAGTTTGGCCAGGTCAGCTGTAGACACTGCTGGTCTCCTCATTTCTGCTGAATCATCATACAACATAGGATGCTCTCCTCACCAGTGTAGTGTGCAGCTCATCATGTACACCCACTCTGATTGGACGGAAATGAGCAGCAATAAAAGCTACAGTCTCAGATCAGAGACAGAGACATGGTACAGACCCATTGGTTTAACAGGTTAAAGCTGAGTCATGTTGAAACATTTACAGCTTCTAAAAGTAGGCCGTGGTGCAGCAGAGACATTAAGAGCGTCTCCGGGCGGCAGTGAAAGTTATCTACGTATTAATCACTTTAGAACCAGCTCCACACTGGAGCCCAGGCTCATCATTTTGACCTCATCACTACTGGGAGGAGACCAGAGATGAACAAGAACCAACGTTGGAGATAAGGTTTCAACACAGACGATTAATGGATGCAGCGAGGTCAGGTTTGTCCATCGATACCAAATCTGTTACTACAAAAAAAGAAGGTAAGGATGAGAACCCAAATTTAGAACTTCACATAAGTTCTACAATTTCAGGAAGATGTATCATTGTAGGTCAATGGTTCTAACAGAACCTCAGACCTTGGACCATTTGTTTGGTTTAAAAGAAGGGCTGTGGGACTCTTACAGTATAAATAAAGCGTAAAAAATAAGATTTAATTTTGAAATCAATCAGTTTAAGATCCATCTGGTCAACAACCATCCACAAAGACTTTGAGATATTCTAGGACTGCCTTCTTCCGTAGACTTTCTTCGTCTTGACATCCGCACATGGAAACTTTTAAATAAATACACTTTTAACTCTCTTTAGTGTTTTACTCTAGTTTCATTGAGTCTTCTGCTCTTTTCTTCTACCAGATTCTATTTAAATCTCCTGCCTTTCATCAGAGCGAGTCATAGTAACCAGGCAACTCAGGAGAGACCTGGAGAACATGCTTTTGATAGTGAGCACATGAAGACGAGGTGTAGATGCTCAGTAGCTTACAGACGATCGGTCTGTAAGCTACTGAGAACTTCTGAAGGAGCAGCTGTCGACAGGAACTGTCAGCAAGAACTTCAGATCATCACTGCAGGACCACACCTGAGGCTGAGCTTCCGTCTCTACCTGCTCTACAAGGTGATGCTGATGCTGATGCTGATTCAGCCTCACCTTCAGATGTCCTGACTCTGAGAGGATGATGACGATGATGATATGGAGTCGGGATTATTTACAGCCAACTCATCCTTTTCCCCTTTAAACTACAGATACCGACCATGTGATTCACAGCGTCAGACGGTGATGCGGCAAATACTCACGGTGAAAAATCCGGGATTACTGCTAGTTCTTCCCTGAGGCGAAACGAACGACAATATTCTCGGCTGACGCAGCGGTTTCGTCCGTGGATTATTCCAGATTGGCTCGAACTTTCATCATCATCCGCAGAGGGGCGTCCTGTGATCGTCCTGCACCTCCTCCTCCTCCTCCTTAACCTCCCCCTCTCCTAACTATCAGTCGGTGATGAAGGTACGCTGCAGCTCTGTCCACAACCAGGCTACAGGAGGGACAGAGAGCAACTGCAGCAGGAGGAGACGCGGGAGGAACGCGCGCCCTCAGACCGCAGCCTGCGACGTGCACGGACGTTCTGTGCACTTGCTTCAAGTTGCGACTGAACCAGGACTGAAGCAAAACCCGAGGATGGAGCGCAGCTCTGGCTGCAGCTCCGCGGTGCAGCAGCCAATGGTGTGGCCTAACTTCAGCAAACGTCATAAGTTTCGACAACGTCATAAATCTGTTCATTAAAATCGTTTATCCAACGTCTGTCCTAATGATCTGGACCAACACCGCTCAATTTCCCATAAAAATAAATCACCGGAACCAGGAACCTTTACAGTTACCTCTATATTTCCAACATACGGCCCTCTGTATACAGTAGATACACTTAAGAAACTCAAAAATATTATTTTTTTTCCTAGCTGTTCCAGTTTTGTTCAAGTACTTACTAAAGACTAAAACAGTGACTTGTTTCTCAATTAGTTGAATCTGCACCGCAGGCAGGACAGTCAAGCTCTCTGCTGTAGATCAATGCTTTGGTTACTAATACCAGGAACATTGCCGGACAGGACAAACAGTAGGTCCTGGACTGAGATGCAGTCTCCACTGAAGAGGCACCTTTTTGTGTCCTGGTCCACCTCCACACAGCTTAAATGATTGACAGGTCGTTGTCTGTAAACCTCAGCACCAGGACATGTCCCTGCGGAAACCCTGTCAATCATCTCACCCTCAGGCCGTCACGGAACCGCAGTCAAAAATCTGCTTGAGTCAAACTAAAAGTTCTTACACCATCCAACCAGGCCTCACACCCCAACACATGATTAGTCTGCAGGGCAGGAGGCCCGGCAGGGGGAACTTTTGGACCGGTACCATCGGTGAGTCCCCTCTTGTGCCAATCAGTGATGCATGACATCAGATGTAAAAACCAATGGAGCTTCTGTAGCTATGGTCATGCAGGAGATCCGTGATTATAAAGACAGGGGGCGCTGAGTTTCACATATTTCACACAGTCCGACACAATGTAAAACATAACTAAGAATTTTTAGAAAAAAAACAAAGTAATTCTTAAAATAAATGAATGCAATAATCAGTAGAAGGGTCCTCCAGGGGTCGACCAGATTCTGAGGAGTTTGACCCACTTCATAGTTTATAGTAAAATAATGCAAAAATGTTTTTATTGAAAACAAAAAAAGCCTTAACTTTCTTCTGCATGTGATTCTTAACCCAGGTTGTTTGGGTGAGGTGCAGCCCAGAGTCACCCAAACAAACAACCGTGGTTCCTGTCACAGAACAAGGTCAAGGCCCAAGCAGAGAAAGACAACCCTGATGAAGATGGTATTAAATAAATGTTTCAGATGTTTTTAATAGGAGGAACAGCTTCTTACTGAGACATAAATGCATGAAAGAAATTCAACCCAGGGTGGAGAGTCTTCCTCACCTTCTGTGTGTTCTCCGCACTCACACTTTCCGTCTCTCCCTTATGAACTCGTCTCCTCCTTTTCCTCATCGCCTGACGGGGCGGCTCCTGCGAGAAGGTCACAGACTGTTGGAGCTGCTGCACCACCACCACTTCCTGTGAGTGGACACCGGGGGAAGACTTGTCCTTCGGCTTCTTCTTCCTCTGAAAGGACACAAACACTTTTTGGTTCTGTTTTTATTGTTCATCACCTTCATCACACATACGATGGAGAGTTTATGGACCTTCACTTTTGACCCAATGACGTAAACCATCAGAGCAGCGTGTGGACTCCAAGAACTTATGAGTTCTTTATTAACATACAGAGGACAAGAGGTGGACAGATCTCTTTGTCCATTCAGTGGCCAGGGCAGAGGGGCGTGGACCTCTGTTGGCACGCTGGCAGCAGGCAGACAAAGGGCTTCAGTGATGGAGCTGAAGTTTCTCCACTTCATCAGTGACAAAGACTTCACAGAGTTTGTCCACTCGCTGATGGAGCCAGAACACACAGACGCAGACAACAGACAGGAAGTAGCTCTGACATCATTGAACCAGAAAGAAAAATGAACCTGATTTCAGACTTTATTGGACATTTTCTAAACATGAGCCATTTTAAGGCTTTTTGGAACATGTGTACATTATTTGTGATGTGTCAATATAAGAAATTAATATTTTAAGTACATTATTTTGATTATTATTTGAGTATTTTTCAATCATGTCTGTCAGTTTCTTTGCAGTTGATTTTTACTAACCTTGGATTTTTAGGATTTCTTCACTATTTTTACCTTTTTCTTATAAATGTATTTCTAATTATAAAGGTATATATTGTCTAAAATTTTTCTTGTTAATTTGGTAATTTCTCTGGACAAAGTCGCCATAAATAACATGCCATAGGTCTTAACTTAAACTGAAATCTAGATTATTTTTCCCCTACAGATTATGGTCTTTTATAGCGCAGCAACAAGAACATTAAAATTAAAAAACAGGATGTGGGGCAGATGAGTCACCTCTGGAGGGTGATCATGGCAGCAGCAGTTTGACTCTTAGATGCTTTTTTCTACTGAGGAAACAAGTCCAGAACCAGGACAACAACCCAGTCCACCATGTTTCCTCCTCCACAGCTGCTGAGTGAAGACATTCTCCTGTCAACGCCACGACAAGGTCAAAGTTTGTGCTCCATGAGCCAAGTGTTTCGACTACAACTGTATAAATTGTTGTGGAAATGGTCGTCGGCATGTGGTTGACATTGACCAGGTTTTTACGGCACGTTTGTCTTTAAAAACACAGCTCTGTCAGATCTAATCACAGGTTGTCTCAAAGTCTGGAAACAATTTTTGTTTCCGCAGAAGGGTTAGATGAATGAAGTGTCCTTTTTTACAGTAAAAAGTAAAAAAGACTTAATTATTGGTCACAAATTGCAGCAAGAGTAATCATTAAATTCAATGAAAAAATTACCAAAAGCTTAGGGTTTGAAAGGTTGAAACCCTATTAGCTATAATAAAGGTAAATAATACAAGATAACGTAAATGGAAGAGGAAAGGCAGAAAAAAATGTATTTTAATGACAACTACAGTTAATCAACATATAAAAAAACTAAATAGGATTTATTTAAATACATGTCTCTTTCTATAAGGAGCCTGACAAAATGACAATGTTTATTTTGTTACAACCACATTACTGTTGTAATGAATAAAACTTCTGTCTACGGGGAAAAAAAAGTCAAATGATGACCTCTAAAGACCAAAGCAGGTATTACAAGCTGCTCCACAGCAAATCACAGGAATAAGCCACAGGAGTGAGAGTTTCCTCATTTAATTTTACCTTTATGTAAACAAAGTATTGATGTGAAGAGATGTTCTCACCTGAGAGGGAGATTTAGATTTGGAGTCTTTCATCATCACTGTGTGGAGACAGAGAGACAAAGACACATTAATAGGAATGAATGGGAATAGGAATGGTTTATTGTTCATCCCCCGAGGGAGAAACACACTTTTTACAGTAGCTCAAGAACAATAAGATATAATAAGAATAATAGAAAGACAAAAATAGAAGAGAAAAAAATATATACTGTATATACATATATACACCAACAAGATAGTTGAATAGAAAGATATAGAGAATAATATAGTGAGAAAAATATTAATAACAATTAATACAAATGTTATGAAATATGACACTTTTTTACACAATTTTAATATAATACTGCACCAAAATTTTGATAATACAAATAACAATTTTAATAAATGTTTGATTAATTTACAAAATCAATTAATCAAATTGCAAAATGTTTTTTCAACAATAAAATATCACATTGTTTAACTTAAAGAAAAAAATAACATCATAAAAAACCACAGTAATGAGCAATGATTGTGACTATGACTTCTTATAATAAAACTTTTCTTCATGTTGTATTTTAAATTCTTTAACTAACATTCTAGTGATTGAAAGTATTTCACCGCGTGACTGTAGAAGCAGCTTTTAAATCAGGAGTTTATTAAATGAAAACAAGGAACAGCAGAGTCACAGTTGAAGTCATGATGCTGCATCTTCACCCAGTGACGTCAGCTTGACTGAACACACCCTCAAGAGGCTGACGGTGTGATGGAGGTGTGGATTCACATCTTCCCTCAGACAGAGACATTCACGTTCATCATCCACACTCAAATTCTTTTCAATGATCAGAAAACATTTTTATTAAGAATGAAAGAGCCTTTGTTTCCATTCACAGGGCAGTAAAGACATTTTTACAACATCTGCTCCCACCACGAGGACACAGACACAACCCAGGGCTAAAAAAAACAGCCTGCAGTCTCTGGAAAATGTGGAACGTTCAGTCTCCGGAAAGGAAACCAACAATTTACAACACACAGAGCAGAGACTGAAAGAGAGAAACTGTTTCCTGTGAAGTGTTTCCCAGTTTAAAACTTCACTCACAGCATTCAGCATCGGACTGGTCGTAGGAGCGTGGACAGGGGGTGTGGTTGGTGTCGAGTGGGTGGCACCTACCTGCCAGGTACTTCTCCAGAGAGGTAGACGAGGAGTTGTGGTTCCAGCTGTAGCAGCAGAAGAAGAACAGCCAAATCAGGAGGGTGGCCAGGACTAGGACCAGAACCCAGAGGACCCGAGCCACAGCCGGGTTAGAGACAGCCCAGGCAGTCAGGACATCCATGCTGCAGGTCAGAAACAAACAGTAGAACCTTGCTGTCTTCAGGAGAGCTCACCAAACAGCTCAGCCACCGGTTTGAATCCTGTCTGAAAAGTCACGGTGCAGGGACGAGCAGCAGCAGCCACAGATGGTTACCAACTGTTCCAGCCTCAAACCTCAGCCCACGTCAGCTCAGAGTGCTGGCAGCATCCAGGAAAAGTCTGTTAGTGTGTGTGTGTGTGTGTGTGTGTGTGTGAGTGAAAGGAAAAGAGTTTGGAGGAGTGGCTGAGACTCAGAGCTGCTCAACCCAACTGTCAGCCACTCCCCCAGGATCCTCTTTACAAGGAATCCTGACATGGACCAATGGGCCAGAGCTGCTGGGCAGAAAAAACACCTGGAGCTCCAGTCTTCTTCAACCATCCTCAACATACAGCAGCTGTGGTCGTATTAACGTTACACACAGACCTGCAGCTGCATCTTCACTGCATTAGAAAGAGCTGGAGCTCTTTTTACTGGAGCAAAGGTTATAAAAACCACTATGGTAATAAAATACTTCCTGACCTACAACTGCCCCACTGTGATACTTAAAAAAATAGATTCCAATGTGTTTTATTAATTTAAATAACAGGTAGGTGTAATATTCTGACTAAAGTCAAGAATCACGTGGTAGTTTGTGGCTCCAAAGGTCCGAAACAGTAGAAAAGTTAAGACAGCAAAGTTCTAAAGTCAATGCAGACATATCAATATAGCTTTAATGGAAATTATATATTCTATATATATACCATGTAATAGTTATATAATAGTCTTAACCCTTAGCACCAATAAATGATAAACAAAAGCAGAGTTAATGACCAAATTATACAGAAGTGAAATTGTCAAGTTTTTTTATTGTAAAAATACATACGACTTCATTAAAGAAAAACTCAAAGTTGGTCAATGAAAAGTAAATTGAATATGTAACTAAATAAGTTGGAAACACTTCTGTAAGCAAAAAAATGTAAGGTTACGTTTGATCTAGGGTCCAAAAATAACAAAAAAAAAAAACACAATTTCAAATTCAGTTAAAAATGTACTAAGGTATCTTTTGTCAAATGGCGAAATATTGTCAAAATAAATACCATCACAAGCGGAATATGAATTAAATAAAATGTCGAACTAACATTAACGTTTGTGCCTGAACACAAATTAGCCGCCGCGCTAGCTTCACGTCAATTTACAGGTTATGTTTTAAACAAACAATACTTTAATAAACATGTAAAAATATTTAAAGTATTTTTACAGTCTCATGAGCCCCGGGGCCACCCTTTAGACATACCTGAGCAGAGGACGGTTTTATTTGAGGTGTATTCGGATGAACGCCATCTTCTGCCAACACTGAGGATGTGCTGACGTCACAGGGCCATTAATCAAACCGGTTTAAAACAAACATCGAGTTATGAAGCGTGAAGTCTGGTGACACCGGAGAAAAATACTTTGCTGGAAACATTTATTTCTTATGGGTTAACAAGGTAGTTCAGTAGGTTTGATTATAAGCATATACAGCGGTAGATATCGAATGGATTGATGGGATAATTCATTTATTGACGTTCTCTTTTTTCCCGCGTCAGAAATAGATCCAATGCTGCCACCTAGTGATGAAGTCAGGAAATAACGAGATCAAATCCTCTCTCCCAGTTGTAAAATGTGTTTAATAATTTGGAGAATAAAATGACAAATAAAAATGGAGTATCGATATAGACAATAATTTAGCAGAATTTCAATTGTTTTCCATTTTTTGAATTACGTAATTGAATGTCTGTCGAAAAAAAAAACTAATAATAATAAAATGCAATAAAAGCCTTGATAACTGTCACACAGAAAGCCAGCTGCCTTGTCTTCATGATGGTGATGACGGTGGTGACTTTAGTAGAAGCCTGTGTCCTGAGCTGCCCAGTTTGGAGTCTGAGGAACAAATGTAAAAGAAAATAAAAGGTTATTTGGAATACCGTCGGATACACCAGAGGCCAGTAGGAGGCGATATTGCGCTGCTTGTCGTTTTCCCCCTCATACAGACAGTGTGATTCTAATACCTTTAATCCTCTTACAAATCATATTGCATAAAGTCTTTTTATTATTATGTATCTATCAATCCACATAATCTATCTACAGACAGACTGTGACGGTTGTGTAGTACGTCCCCAAACCTAACACAGCTCTGCTCTCTAACGCTTTCTTTCTCAAAGATGTGACCTAGTGAGGAGAGGTTCTGGTTTAGATGATGGGTGGATGAGTGGACAAGTTCTGTTCACCTCGTTCCTGCTGCTGTGAGCCACTTTCTTCTCAATATTCATGGCCAACATCTGGCAACGGAAGGACAGACTCTTGGTCTTCTCGATCACCTGCTGGTACGGTGACACTGCGTTGTTGCCCATCACCACGTGACCCTAAGAAAACAGTTTTTTTTTTTTTATTTAATCCTTGCAGTGACATCACCTGGTTACCTGTGGAGAATCTGATTGGTCTATTTACCGCACACAGTAATCCTGTATAAAACATTAGTCACACTGACTGTTTACTCAGATCTGAAGCCACTGAGCGGTAAACACAGAACTCACCAGTTTGGAGTCGATCTTAGCGTCGAGCCTGGCATTCCGGATGAGGTTGACGATCCACCGCTCCGCCTCCTCGGGCGTCATGTTGAGTTTGTCTGCCAGCATGCTGCAGAGAAGGAGCAGCGACGACAGGGAGAGAGGTTTTTAAAATGTGGTTCAAGAAGGTAGAATGATTAAAGGAGGGGTGTGAAGATGCATTGATAAATGACAAATAATGTCTAGGTCGAAGCTGAAACTCATCACTTACATCTCACCACAGCATCAATTAACTTATCACACAGCTGAAGAAATTCCCTAAAATTCCAGGCTTTTCCAGGAGAGATGAGAACATGTACCTGATGCTGATGCACTGATGAATCCGACAGAAGGTCTCGAAGATGAAGAGACGGGCGTTCTCGATGAAGTCCTCCAGACAGGCCACCAAGAAGAAGTCGTTGACCAGAACCTGGAGGAAACACAAAGATCAAAACCTGATTGTTTAGTCAGTGGCAGGTCAACCTTGTCCATCAGTAACAGCCTCATCTCCCAGTAAACGGCTGCAGCTGCAGTTTGATGCCTTCAAACTGATTTACAGGAAATGATAAGACTGTTGGAGATAAGCAATGATAAAACAGAATCACAACCAGACGGGATCAACAGTCCTTCACTGTGATCTGACTGACTAGGAACCAATGGTTTATTTCAGGCCCAGACTGAACAAAGACTTAATGGACTGACTGTGCAACAATATAACAAACAACAGTTTTCACTGATGACGACTTGTCCAAAATCCTCTTAGTTTCTTAAAACTAATTTATCATTTTCACATTACTTTCTACAAATGGAAAGTCATAGTCGTTCTCCTCACCGACTCACACTCCCTCAGCTTCCTTTGTGCGCTGTCAAAGTCAAAGTTCACGTAGAGACACTCCACAAATTCCGTAATCGGGTCTTTGTAGGTGTATGACTCCTGCAGGAGACACAGGAGGAGGAGGAGAAAAACAAACTATTCATGAGTCGACGTCGTCACAACCAGCATCTCCAGACAAACTCTGCTGCCGTCACCTGTTGAATGACTTTCACCAGGTCCTTCAGCACTTGTCGCCTCTTCCGTACGTCTTTGTTGGTGATGACTGCGGTGGTGAGGTATCGAAGAATGTGTGGGCACATTGTCTGGATGGCATTTAGGTACCTGGAGAAATACACCATAAAGTTAGAATATCACATAGTATACCAGTCAGAATCAGGTCAAATCCCAACTTATCTTTATATTCAATGGGAAAAATCTGAGTGACAACTGACAAACATCAAGTCTCTTATTCTGTGTGTCCTACATGAACAAAGATGGTTTAAGTCACTGTACTTGCATTACTGTACTTGCAAATGGAGGAGAGGAGGAAAAGGAAGAGCAGAGGTTGACATGAGACCAAGAGGAGCCACAACATTTAGCCAGGAAAAATATTACATGCAGAGGGTTAGTAGTGATGAGTCATGATGAAAGGCATCAGCTTTTTAATTTCAGTCATTAAAATCTATTTCTCTTACATCTATTTGCTAATGTTTGTACTCCATTAGTCATAAACTTATTCTGAAAGATATTTTGGAATACTATAAGTAATTTTACTTAATATGGATCTCTTAGTTAACAATATATGCAGTGTATCCAGAGTCAGTGAGTGAATGTGATTGTGATATTGGCCAAAGTAATTGATTGTGATTTTTTTCCCCCTCCCAGCCTACCCAGCCAATCCTAGGCTGAAAATATTAACGCTACTCACTGAGGCTGGTAGAGGAAGAGCTCGATGATGTTGTCCCGTCCTTTGGGATGGTTGAAGAAGACAAAGAGTGACCAGTGGATGAGCCAGGTCCTCTGCTGGAGGGACTGCAGTGGAGAACTAACAGACTGACAGAGAGAGAGAGAGAGAGAGAGAGGTGACAGTGGTGGAGTAAAATAAAAGATCAACAACGACTGCAGGAGTGCCTTTTCATTTAGTTCACTTTTAAATCGTCTTTTTTCTGCTGAGGTTTCCTATGGCCCAGCAGGTTGTCATCTTTCTTACATTGTTGTCAATAGTCTCCCTCAGTCTAGTCAGATCTTCCATGGCTGCTTCCCAGTTCTGCATCAGGATCTCTGAGGCCAGTTTCCCCCACAGAGAACTGAGGGCATTTTTGTCTGTAGATGGAACCTGAGCAGAAAAAGAGAGAAAATCAGAAATCAAAGAAAGAATCAAATAAATCACTAAAACAAAAAAAAATAAATGAATAAATAATAAAAAACAAGATGGATTTCTAGAAAATGTTGGTTTTACCAAAACACGAAAGAAGTACAGGTACTCAGCAGCTCCAGAGTAGTTTCCACACTCATACTGGAACTTGGCGTATCTGTACAGTGTGTCCAGGTACTCTTGACGGAACTGTGGTCAAAAAATTAGGTCAAGAAAATACATTTAACAACATTTAACACCATTATAGAAAAACATGTATTTGAATCAGGAAGAAGCAAATTAACTCTTAATATCCATTTTCGTCACAATTCATCATCGCAAATAACTAAAACATAGGCGGAAAAGTCCGAGTGTAATGTGAGGTGTGAAAACAGTTGTGGGAGTTTTTGGATTTGAATATACGTAGATTTGGAGTGAGGTCCACTCCAGCAGAGTGCAGTGGGCTCACAAGAGCCACTGAGAAGAAAATAGAATCATTACTGTTGTTTAAAAAAAAAAAAAACTTCCCACACACCTTCTGGATTCAAAATGCAACAGTTAAAAACTTACATTGTGTTTCTCTGACAGGTAGTCAAACAGCATCCTTCCATCTCTGTACAAAACAAAAAAAACAACATTAGGTGGTGGTGGTCACTCTAGGTGATTCAACAATCTTCAGTTTCTCTGGTCCCGACCTGGTGGACTGCATCTGCCGCGTCGTCTCTGGATCTTCAAACATCTTGACGATGGGTTCTGTCTCAGACTGGTGCTGCTTCAGCTGGGTCACCACCGTAGTTCTCTTCTCCCTCAGGGCTACAACACAACCATTTACATTAAGCACACGTTTGTGATGTCTGCTCAATGACATCTGGGTAATTCATGAGGTTCCATACAGTGGGGGATTTCCTTGTCCAGGTACAGGTTTTTGTAGACATCCATGGCAAAGTCCACCATGTTTGTGTCACTGAGGAGGTCCAGCTTTCCCTGAAGAAGTTCCTTCTCATTGTAGATCTGTAGTAACATTAATAATGGTTGTTAATATTATTTTAAAAACTGCCACTCATAAAATTACTCTCATTATTTAAAAGATGGGTACAAAATATTTGTTAAAATCTTCTTCTTTGGACCTTTTTCTGGTGTTTCCACAGTGAATCATCCTTTTCCATCTCCCACTGTCCTCTGTATCTTCTACTCTGACTCCAACTACCTCCATGTCCTCCCTCACTGCAACCATCAATCTCCCCTTTGTCTCCTACCTGGTAGCTGCATCTCTAGGATCATTCTTCTACCAATGTATCCACTGTCCCTCCTCTGAACATGTCCAAACCATCTCAATCTGTCTTTTTCTAGCTTTTTCTCCAAACCTTCCTGTCTGTGTTGTCCCCCTAATCACCTCAATCCTGATCCTGTCCATCCTTGTCTCTCCTAAAGATAATCTCAGCATCTTTAACTCCTCCACCTCCAGCTCTGTCTCCTGTCTATTCCTAGTGTCTCTAATCCATCCATCATGGCTGGTCTCACCACCGTCCTGTAACTCAGCGGACCCTCATCTATCACTACAAAATATATTTGTAGCTAAGTCTTCTAAAATGACGTCTATGCAAAAATAGCCTTTTTCTATAGCTAATTTAAATCGTATTGTACGTTATATAATATAAAATGGTATTATATATACATATATATATATATATTAACAGGATCATGAGAAGCATCACACCATGTCATGCTGACAGATAACTGCTCATCGCTTTACGTT
>JAFBJS010008926.1:67347-79828 GCA_016785265.1 Paraplagusia blochii
CCTCACTCCTGATCCTGTCCATCCTTGTCTCTCCTAAAGAGAATCTCAGCATCTTTAACTCCTCCACCTGCAGCTCTGTCTCCTGTCTATTCCTAGTGTCTCTAATCCATCCATCATGGTTGGTCTCACCACCGTCCTGTAACGCATATTTGTAGCTAAGTCTTCTAAAATGACGTCTATGCAAAAATAGCCTTTTTCTATAGCTAATTTAAATCGTATTGTACGTTATATAATATAAAATAGTATTTTATATATACACATATATATATATATTACCAGGATCATGAGAAGCATCACACCATGTCATGCTGACAGATAACTGCTCATCTCTTTACGATGACACAAACAGACACAGCGATGCGTCAAAACCGATAAACAACACATTTTTCAGAACATCATTTAATCAATCAAACCTGTTTGATAAATGGTTATAAAATCGTTAAGAGTTTAATCGCTATATTATGGTAACAACTCGACCAACTACAGTCCTAACGACCACGGCTGCCTTTTACCAGCTAGCATGCTAACACGGCAATGACCAGAAATTCTGCTCCTTTTTCCGAATAAACAACCAAAAATGTACAAAAGTCGCGTAGTTTGAGGTGATGTGGTGTAAATTGTGCCGCACCTCTTTCACAGAAAGGAATTCCAACAGAGGGAAAACCAAATGCCGGTCCAGAAAATGGGCTATCCTGGTTGTCAAGTCGTACTCCGCCATCTTGAACTGCAATCCTTACTGAAGAAGCCGCAGGAGTCAAAACTGGGCATCAACGCCCCCTATGGGCAGCTCAGACATACTGTCTTTTTTACATTAAAGTGAGAACCAGTGTTTAGTTTCGTATTTTACGTAAAGCGCTAAATCAGGGGTGTCCAAACATTTTGTCTTGTGAGCTTGTATTCAAATGACCAGGGTGTAGTGATCTACCTAGATTGAAAACTATATGTTTACTAGCGGTATGAATCTTCACTCACATAACGATCCGATTCATATCTCGATTCACAAGCTACGATCCGATTCAGGAACGATTCATAGAAAATATTTAATGATAGATACAGTTTGATCCGATTGGGTTCGGTTCGAAAATGTAATTTCATGAACACATGGTTAAATAAAAAACAATTAGCCAAAGGCTAGTTTTCATCTGTAGTCTCCTGGTCATGATGAAAAAAAGGCAAGAGGCACATAATACATATACAATAGATAAATTTGTCAATATGGCCTTTAAAGCAGAGCTGCGAATCTAATATTAACCCAAGATATTTATACTGATTGACATTAATAAGTATATCAGGATCAGGTGACTCACCACTTATTTTAGTGAAATCCATGCCTACAGGTTTAGAAAGGTTTAGCTGCAGACAACACTCCTGTAACCAGATTGTCTCACAGGACATTGTTTTGTAACATAAAGAGCGATAGATTCCATTATTGCCTTGGACTTTGCGAGTTATTGGTATGTAAGTTTTGTCTGTGTTTTTTTTATATATTATTTTTCATGTTGTTGCTCAGGATCTACCAACCCTCCTTTGGAGATCTTCTGGTAGATCCTGATCTACCTATTAGGCACCCCTGCGGTAAATTATTGTATTTAAGATGGAATTAATGAATAATAATGAATTAATTCCATCTTAAATTCCATTGATAATCTAATTAATGTCTGCATTCACTTCCAAAGGTTAAAACAGAAATATTTGATATATATATATATATCAATTAAAATATATTTTATGTATATATGTATATTTTTTCCTTCACTTTTTTTGTACTTGTGGCTAAAATTCACAGCAAACCTAGGAAGACAGACAGATGGATAAATGGACATGCAGTTATGAATGGAAATCATTCTTTGTTTTCAGTTTTTCTATTAAAAATTCTCAGTGAAACCAGATGCACATCTGAGATAAACTGATTTTCTCCTCAATGTAAGACACTCAGTCATGACAGGAAACATTATTATAGGACTAATTCATGGCTCCTCTCATTCAGGCCGACCCACTCTCCTTCCTCTTTGATCTGATGTTTTATAGAATCCCGAGCATCGCAGAATGAAATCTATTAAGCTCTGAAAATGTCACTGTGCTTCTCTAAGAGCCTCCGGTTCCATGAACGCATAATTGGTTTTGGATCCGAGGTGGAGATTCAGAGAATCATCCCTCCAGGCAGCCAGGAACCAGGTGCACAGCAGAGCATGTCTAAATCTGGACGACGGCAGTCACACAAACATAACCTCTCAAACAGAGCGGCGGTGAGCCGGCCTCCTGTGGGTCAGCGGTACGATCGGTCAGACAATTAGAGGCTGTCACTACAGCAGAGTCAGTGAGCGTCGTCAGCTTCAGTCAATAAGCAGAGGAAGGCAGTTGGTCCTTCTGCCTGGGATGTTTACCAGCTCCAACCAGCTCTAATCACAGAGTCAGTCTGAGCCGGAACAGGCCGCCCGTATCTGCTGCATGACTCATGGTGTTTGAAGAAGCCAGAGATATATGACCAATCGACGGGGAGAAGGAGACGGCGAGGAGGACGTTCACAGCTTTTTAAACAGAATGAAGTAAAGTCTGGATCCAGAGTTGAATTAATGAGGAAATAACAAGTGAGGAAAAATAAGAAATGTCAGGATTTCACCTTTAATCAAAGATAATCACCATAATTGTCTTTGTGAATCTTCCAATGTGAAACATCTGTAACATCCTTATCAGTTTAACCTCCAATAATGAAGATACGGTCACATGATGCCTGGTTTTACCAAATTTCCTGGATCACATGTTTGGTCTAGTCCTTCTAGAGGTAGACACAGTCTCTACCTTCACAGGTAGACTAAAGACACTTCTTTTTGACTGGGCCCGTGGCGGCAGGTCCTAAATGTGCTGCTGTAGGTTAAGAACACCGAGAGTCCCGTGGCACATTGAGTCCTCCATTGCTGCCCTGTGTCTCTTTCTCTCCCTTGTATTCTTTATTTAACTATTGCAGGAGACTTAAGACCTCTTGTCCCCAGAGTCTCTATTCTTTCCCTAGAATCCCATTGCCCTGGGCCTGACACAGAACTCTGCCTGAATATCTTTGGCCCAAGTCCACTAGGACCCCACTGTCTGATCTGGACCCAAGACTTTGCCTCATGGAGCATATGAACTTGATTAGACCATGAATGGACTTTATAGTGCCCTTCTGTCCATCACCCTGAGGTTTCTCCCTTTTTTCCCTCTCTTTTTTTTTGGGAGTCGCTCCTCAGCCGCTGTGAGGGTTAGGGTTAGGGTTAGGGGTTATTTCATCTTGTTATTGTGCATTCCGTCTTATTCTTGTTCCTTGAGAGTTAACAGTTACTAACAGTTGAGATAACAATATTATATACACGGATAAAGTTGATCCTGAGATCTTGACCTTAGTGTTAGCGTCAAACAGCTGCATATATGGGTGTTGGATGGGTATGGGTGGTCAAATCAGAAATGATGTGAAGTGTTTGGACAAAGTCAGCAAAAGAGACCATTAGTCGTCCCTAATTCACATCAAAACCAGGTGATGTTTTATTAAATTGACCTCCAGTTCCAGCTGCACTAAAGCCACTGAAGAGTTAAATGGACTCTGAGTTGATAAAAAAGGACTTCAAATGAGCAAACTTCCAAAAAGTGCTCTCTCATCATTCTCCCTCCTCTGGAACCGGAGTCAAGTGCAGACACTTTTCGTCTAAATGGCCATGAATTTTCTCCTGCTATAATCCAACTCATAAAAAAATATCCCTAAGAAGAGAGACTGAGCCCCCGGGGCTGGCACAGATCCCCGTCTCCCGTCTTCGGCCTCCCTCCCCCCGACTCTAGGCTTCAACTTCTGGACACTGTCCACTGCGTTTATGAGACCCAGAGCCAGCTGGACGTGAAGCAGCCACAGAGAAGGAGCCAAGGATTTGATAGAAAACACTGGGCTGAGAATAAGACGGGAATAACATGAAGTCCCCTTCGGTGGAGACCTGAGGCTCGTCCTCACCGCTGCCTGTGTGAGTTGGACACCTGAGGCTGGACTTTTTATCTCTACCCTAACAATAACTTGTCATTTCTTCACAGCTGCTCTCAGTGTTGGACTTCAGCAGGGGCCAAACAGGTTTGTTCGCTGCAGAGCTGCAGTCACCAGGCAACACAGATCCTCAAGATCGGTGAAAGCTACGAGTGAAAGAAGAGATAAAATACCTGTTAGGAATAAGGAGCTTATGATTTCAACCTATGCATCTTTAGTTTTGGATTTAATTTTTTTTTTGTTGCAGTGTCCTGTGTCCATGTCTTTGTTGTCAAGGTAGAGAAGACACCAGTGACAATCCTCCATAGTTAACTTGATTTGAGGTCATCTCCATTACAAAATGATAGAAGACAGTCAGAACCAAAGCTGTTAAGCTTTGGAACTTTGAAAAATACTTAGCTGTACATCATGGTTCCCAATTCCTGGTCCGTGGACCAATACCAGTCTGTAGGTTAAAACAAAATCCTTCAGTTTTACTCATGTGCTCCAATCTAGTTGCATCTTTTTACTGTTCATCCAAAGATAATCAGAGTCAAACCCCTCCAGTGTGAAGTACTAAGAAAATAAAGTTTAATGGTTTTATTTTGAAGATCCTTTACTACTGGTCCACAGTACTGCTCATGCTGGTCCTCAGAGACAGCTGCTGTGCAACAACTCAGAAGAGAGGAACAAAAAGAGGATGTAAGGACAGGAGGAAGGAAGGAAGGAAGGGAGGAAGATCATTGTCATCCACATCACTGCACACAATGAAATGCGACGTATGCATTCAACCCATCACCAACAGAGGGCAGCTTTGAGCGCCCAGGGAGCAGTGTGTAGGGACAGTTCCATGACCAGTGCACCTCAGTGGCAGCTGGTGGACTCAAACCTGGAACCCTGCAGACCCAAGTCCAGTTCTTGAACCACTTGAACCATAATGGACTCCTCAGTCAACTCCTCCAGGATGTAAAATCAATATGACTAATGCAGACATCACTGAGACTCAACACACTCATATATATGTACATATATATATAAATATTGTATGTAAGGACCTGAGAGGGAAAACATTACAACTGATGGAGGCGCTAAACTCCACCATAGGGTTAGAAGTGATGGAGCAGAGGAGACGCAGGGTGGGAAGGGAGATCTGGGAGATGTAAAAACAGACAGACAGGAGGTCACAGCGAGTCAGATGTTATCCTGCTGAAATGACTGGTCTGGAGTCAGATCAGTAACAGAGACAAGGACAAGTGGACGACTGGTCTCTGTCATATCACATATTTGAAATGTATACAGACATAACAGCATACGGCATACTGATGACATGATCAAAATTATATATATATATATATATATATATACTGTATATACATAGTGTGTAGATGTCGAACAATGCAAAATGAAAGAACAAATCTTGGAGGATAGAATGAAAGCACAAAGTTCAGCAAAAAAGACCAGTAAAATATAGAATAATGAGACAGAGTCCCAGAGTCTGAAGACAAACATTGAGCAAGTCAAATGTAAAAAAAAAAAGAAGAAGAAAAGATAAGACAAATTAGAGGAAGAGGTGATTTAGAAAATCCAAAAAAATGTGTGCAAACCTGTGGAAGCAAGAAGGAATAAAAATAATTTTTGGTGAAATTAAAAACAATATGTAGAGTCTCAAACTTTACATCTAAACATGAGCAAAGTCCTGTGGGCTGGAGTGTAACACAGGAAGGTAAAGATTCACAGAAAGAAAACAATAAACCAGAAAAAAGTTTACAGAAAACGTTTGTTTTACTGTTTTTTTAATTGTCATTTAAAATAAATCTGTCTTTTTAAAGGTTTATTAATTGAAAAAAAGACTATTGTAAAGTTTACAGGAGTTCTTTTTATTGCATTATTATTGCCTCAAAGTTACGATTTTCAAAACATGAAAGAAGGAGTGATTTAACTTTGATTTCAGTCCTTTGTTCTTCAACAGATAAAATAAATTCACTGGAGAAAAGAAACAGCTCATTAAAAACTCTCTGTTCTTCTTCCTATTATTTTTCAGCAGCAGGACCGTGAAAACACACACAGACAGACAGACAGTGACTGTGGAGAAAGAAAGAAAAGTGTTTAAGATACTGGAAGAATTTTAATAGAAAAAGAAAAAAGAAACAAAGGACTAAAAAGGAGGGGGAGTAAACCCTCAACTGTGTCGACCCAGAATAAGAAGGAACAGCCGTGAAAACAACGTGATCAATGCTGTTAACCTGACAAAAATAAAGCAACAACGCTGATCAACTAACTAATTAACTAATTAATTAATTTACTACTAGCCGCTGTGACACAAATCTCCCTGACAGGGTCCACAAGACTGTGTCGTTTTAGCTTTGCATACATATATGTACATACACATATATGTGGATACACGCATGTGCAAACATATATAATATACACATTAACATACATATACACGTTTACATATATGCATACATATACTGCATATGTTCACATATATGCATACATAGACATACAAATATGGACAGATATATATGTTTGCAAATGTATGTATACAAACAGTATATACATACATATATGTATATATGTATACACACAAGTGCATACCTAAATGTATACATACATACATACATACGTACATACATACATACATACATACATACATGCATTCATGCATGCATATATGTATACATATATTTATTTGATATTTTACAGAAATCCCTGCATATATTAGACTCTTACAAATATTACCATAATTATGAGTTAGGTTATGTCATATATACATATGAACATATGTATATATGAAATGACCTGTCTGTGTATATATATAAATATATATATATATACTTATGTATATATATATGTATACACACACACACACACACACACACACACACACATATGTATATATATATATATATATATATATGTGTGTGCATATATGTATATATGTTTTGCTGGCTTGACAGGCAGAACATTACATTGAGTTCTAACTCATACTGGTCCTGGTTCTGATATGTTGCTTGTTCAAAAATTGTCCAGAGCAGTGAGGTCCAGCCATAACAAATCACCTTCAACAACAACAACAACCTTACAGTAACTGCAGCTGTAGATTGTGCTCGACTTCACTTTTCTGACAAAGCCATAAACCCAGCAGCGAGGCTGACGTCTCACTCAGAAATATCAAATATTGATTGAAGACAGAGCGGCACAGAAAGACCAGACTGAATCGATGAAACACAAAGTGTGGAATCAGCAGCGAGTTGAAGCTAAGAGGCTGCGCTCGATAGACTGTCCCTCAAAATAAAGATCTCCAAGGTTTTTGGGGTTTTCCTTTTGTCTCAGAAAACCTACGCTGAGTCAGGCCTCGTCCAGAAACTCCTCCTCCTCTTCCTCCTCATCCTCCTCCTCTTCCGTGGAAGAATGTCTCTGACTGAAGCGGTGCTGTGTAGGAACTCATTATAAACTGGCTCAGGTATTTTCATTTCAGATATGAAGGCCTGGGACGCGGGACAAACTGCAGCATAAATCATCACCGTCTCCTGCAGCAGAGACTAATGTGGACGTCTCACTGCACATCAACCTCCAGTCTGCTGGAGTCCCTCTTTAGCTGAATCACACTCCAAGATATGGTTCTTCTCATCTATTAATCATTTATTTGTCTCTCACTTATTCTTGTCCTGACTTTCACCCACCCTAGAAACAGACAAAACAATAAAAAAAAGAAAAAAATGTCGTAATGTGTGAAATTGAACTATTGCATCAGACCTTGCACCAGTCTCTGGTGGACTGTATCTGGCCCACGAGTCTCAGCTTGTCCACATCAGCTCTGACTTCTCTCCAGCTGTCTCCAACACCAGCATGTTTTTCATGATTATCTTTATTAACTGTGAAAAATCCAGGTTCAGGAATTTATTTCCAGAGTTTATTTTTATTAATGTGGGGTTTTTTTTTCCGTCTTTAAAATTTCTGCCAGAGAGAAAACGCAGCAGGAAACAAACAAACAAACAAACAGATCCGATTGTTGCTCGTCTTCCTCCTCAGTTCCACACAGAGTTGTCATGTTTGAGGCCGTGATGTAGTTGTCACGCTGATGAAACTTCCCTGCTCTCCGTCATCCTCTGAGGTTTTTTTAACATGTTTCATCCTCACAAAGAGCAGCATTTTCAAAAAGGAATCTTTTTTTCTTCTCCTATTTCTGAGGAGCAGGAGGTTCTGACACTAATGAGAGGTGGGGTTCAAAGAGCTTCTTCGTTCCAGGTTGGGTGGATGAGGATGGGAACGGGGACGGATCCTGAGCGGATTATTTCCTGGCTGTCTTCAAAGGCAGAACATTTTTGACTCGGAGGAGTCAAAAATGGAGGAGCCTCAATGGTGGAGAACCGTTCTCCGTGGCAACAGGCTGACCTGGTTTCTATGGTTATGGTGTCCCCTCAGCTCCTCATCATTAGGCGTGTTCTCACTACTGATGTTCCCAGACACAGTTGAACGTCTGAATCTCTTTCTTCTCAGCTCTGCTGCTGAAGCTCATTTATTTAAACTTGTTTGAGGTGAAAGTTAAATAAATAGAATCAGGGGCTTCTAGTTGTCCTACTGTAAATACAACATGTAGGTTATTGTTTAAGCACTTCCGGGCATCTGATAACATTGTGTTTGATAATTGTTTTAAAAAAATACTAATTCATGTTTGACGGTTAGATAAAATTCTACTTATCCAATCATGTTTTAGCCGTCTAGAGTTGTCAGTTGCCTTAAAATCTGCCAGAGCTTTCAGAAAAAAAGTCAGGGCCTTCTAGCAGGCCCTATGTCAGAGCCTTCAGAATCAACGTCAGGGCCTTCTAGCTGGCCCTGTGTAAATACAACATGTTTGTTACGTTTTAGGCCCTCCTGGTCCTTTGATAACATTTTTTTGACCCCTACATATAATATTTTTACTTATCCAAATATGTTTTAGATGTCTAGAGTTGTCAGTTTCCACAAAATCTGCTAGAGCTTTCAGAAAAAAACGTCAGGGCTTTCTAGCTGGCCCTATGCAAGTACAACATGTCTGTTACTTTTTAAGTTCTTTTTGTTTGACGGTTAGATAAAATTCTACTTATCCAATCATGTTTTGGCCGTCTAGAGTTGTCAGTTGCCATAAAATCTGCCAGAGCTTTCAGAAACAAAGTCAGGGCCTTCTAGCTGGCCCTATGTCAGAGCCTTCAGAATCAACGTCAGGGCCTTCTAGCTGGCCCTATGTAAATACAACATGTCTGTTGCTGTTTAAGTTCTTTTTGTTTGATGGTTAGATAAAATTCTACTTATCCAATCATGTCTTAGCCGTCTAGAGTTGTCAGTTGCCATAAAATCTGCCAGAGCCTTCAGAAAGAATCTCAAGGCCTTCTGGCTGGCCCTATGTCAGAGCCTTCAGAATTAACATCCGGGCCTACTGGCTGGCCCTATGTGAATACAACATGTCTGTACTTTTGAAGCCCTCCCTGGTGTCTGATAACATTGTGTTTTACTGGTGGAAAAAATACTACATATCCAAACGTGTTTTAGCCGTCCAGAGCCGTCAGCTGCCATGAAATCTGTCAGAGCCTTCAGAATGAACAACAAGGCCTTCTAGCTGGCCTTGTGTAAATACAACATGTGCGTTATTGTTTTAGCCTTCATGGGTGTCTGATATTATTGTGTTTGATAATTGGATGAAATTATACTCATTCAAATATTGTTTAGCTGCTTAGTGTTGCCACTAAATATATAATACAATTTTAGCGGTGAATTCAGATCCAGACTTTCACCGTGAGATGAGAAAACCTTACTTTCGCTGCAGGTCTCGTTGTTACACTCCTGACTAACCTTCAGGTATTTTTAGCTAGTTTTCAGCTTTTACATTTCTGCCCTTCATTTTGGTTGTTTCTTGGCAACAGTTGAACTATTTTGCTTTACACATTTTCCAAGGAATCTGTTTGGTGATCTGTTTATCTTTTTTTTTACCTCTAGGGGGAGCTCTTCACTGAATGTTGAAGGGACAGTTGTTGTTCAGTGTGAACTTTGCTTGAACCAACCACGGCATCAGTTGATGAAGGTGAGTGTGGATTCGCGCCAGTGTTTCCACGGCAGCTCCTCTCTGTGTTGCCCCCTGTCAGAGGTGTTTCGTGGTGGGAGCTGGAGGGGTCACTGCAAGTTTAACAAGATCCATTCAGCCTCTGTAGTGAGAATGATGCCCAACAGATAAGAAGCTCCCAAAGGTAGAATTCTCAGGGCCTTTAAAAGTCCCTGGAAGAAGAAGGGATTGATTTTCTTAAAACCTTGAATGTGGAGCAGATAATGATTTTTATTCCCCATTTGTGTCTACTCTTCCTCTTCCTCTTCCTCTTCCTCTCCTGGTACAAAGCTCTGCTCAGTCACCGTCATCCTGGCACTGGGACTGAAGCTGAACATTCGTTGCTAGGCGACGATCGAAAGTAAGAGGAGTCATTATCGAGTAAGTCATTAAGTTCAGGCGATGGTTGGACGGGAGATGTGGCGCCGAGTCGGAGACCTGATGAGGTTCTTTATGTACGGGTTCCACTGACGCTGACTGATGCTCACTCTGGTTTACTCTCTGCTGATGCTGAGATGATGTTGGATGATCAGTGGGCAACAGACGCTGAGGGAGGGAGCTACAAAAAAACCACACCCTGGCTCTTGACCTGAAGTGACCGCTCCAACGATCCATATCCATTTTCTGCTGCCAGATGCCCTGAAGAATGACTCCTAACAGCGTCCAGTGAGAAGCACCACAGAAGGGACCACAGATGTGTGTGTGTGTGTGTGTTGAAGGTCTGACAGGTTCACAGCCCAGATCTCCTGGACGTTGGTCCACCAGGTGAAGACGTGGTCACAGCCTTTTCCAGCTGTCATTGTGGAAGGCGAGAGAGACGAGGGGGACGTAGAGGAGTGTGAGGTTAGTCGTGAAGAACTGGACGTCTTTGAACATTTGAAGGAAGTTTTGTTTCATAACAGCCCAAGCAGCTAAGCCAGGAATGGACAAACTAAGGCCCGGGGGCTGGATACGGCACATTCAATTTTAAAATCAAATCCGCCAAACCTTTATTGTAATTATTTCCCCTTTTCGCTGCTGTGCCCACCTTTCCCCTATAGATGGCATAGAGAAGGCTAGGGTATTTTAGTATTCTGGCCTCCACCTTGGCCTCCACCTTGGCCTCCACCTGGCCCCCACATCCAAAACCTTGGACTACACTTACGCTCACAACCAGGTCAAAACTGTTAAACTCCAGGAATGTTTTACTGTTTTCCTCATCGGTTCAGTCCGAGTGATTTATTATTTATATGTTTGTGTGGTTAGGATGTCATTTGCTGTTCAGCAGCCCAGGGGCGTGTGTGTGTGTGTGTGTGTGTGTGTGTGTGTGTTTCACTGCTGGTTTGATTTTATGTCCAGCAGAGTTAACCAGTGCAGAAGCAGTTTAGAGACATTAATTAAAAAGGCAGCAGCGTCTCAGCTCGTCCTCATCACTGATGATGAACAAGCTGCTGCTGCTGAAACCACAACCTCAGCGGCCACCGGGGGCTCTGCATGCATGTGTGCAGCGCGTGGGATATCACTTTAATAACCTGTTGAATTATTGGCTCCTCTTCATCCTTTTATTTCTTTCTCCTCCGTCCTCTTTCTTCTCTTTCTTCTCGTCTTTCCCCTTTTTTATTTATTCATTCTTCCAGCATCCAATCACTTCAAGGTCACTGGGGAGATGTAAATCCCAGCAGTCATTGGCTGAGGTTGTCCTGGACGCATCCCCACAGGCTTCAGTAGAGAAGACCAACCTACAGTCAGTGAAGTGTGAACAGCAGCAGACCTGGTGTCAGCTGTGCTGTTCATCCACCTGATTCCTCCGCTGCGTGTCTCCACACCTGGTTATTAAATAAATTATAAAGTTTAATTCATGGAAAAACATTCAGATGAAGGCTGATTTATGTCTACAGAACTGGGGAAAAAAGTTTTCTCCTGTGGTTCCAGAGACTTCTTCATGTTTGTGGACCATGAGTTCAGTCTTGTCCAGTTCAGGGATCTTTAATTCAGCAGATGTCAAAAACCCACTGCGGTAAAAAAATAATAATAATCATAAAGGAAGATTTCATGAAGTGAGACGCTGGGTGAGTCAGTCGGGGCTTGAAGTGGAGAACAAGGAGGTGGAGGAGGAGAAGGAGGAGGAAAAGGAGGAGGAGGAGGAGGAGGAGGAGGAGGAGGAGGAGTGGCAGTGACAGAGAACAACTCATCAGAGAGGTGAGTTTTTGTTCTTGGTGAGCGGAGAAAATCATCTCATCACCTCCACCAGATGTAAACCCTGATGAAAACACGTGTCCACAGAAGAGACCAGCCGTAAATCCAGGTATTAATCCAGCGGTGGGTCATGTGATCGATCCATCTTAGATTAATCAGGTGAGAGCAGGAGAAGGTCACGTGAAGGAGGATGTGGTCTGACTGTCTGTACTTGAGGCAGACAGTAGGACGAGCCAGGGGGCGCTGTG
>JAFBJS010008926.1:79860-244860 GCA_016785265.1 Paraplagusia blochii
GGAGGAGGAGGGGGGGGAGGAGGAGGAGGAGGAGGAAAAGGAGGAGGAGGAGGAGGAGGAGGAGGAGGAGGAGGAGTGGCAGTGACAGAGAACAACTCATCAGAGAGGTGAGTTTTTGTTCTTGGTGAGCAGAGAAAATCATCTCATCACCTCCTCCAGATGTAAACCCTGATGAAAACATGTGTCCACAGAAGAGACCAGCCGTAAATCCAGGTATTAATCCAGCGGTGGGTCATGTGATCGACCCATCTTAGATTAATCAGGTGAGAGCAGGAGAAGGTCACGTGAAGGAGGATGTGGTCTGACTGTCTGTACTTGAGGCAGACAGTAGGACGAGCCAGGGGGCGCTGTTGGTCTCAGGGAGGATGTTAATTATTGGCTTTACCTTCAGTCCCAGAGTCAAAGACACAGATTGACAGATGGTTTTCCTCCAGGATGAGGACCAGAACGACCCTGACCTATGAACAGCCTCATCCTTATGGAGTCACAAATCAACGACATCTTCTGACCAATCAGCACAGACCTGAAAACAAGCTCCGCCTCTGTTGAAATAACAACATTAGAGATGAAAACAGCGTTGTCCAAATTCGACCACACGTTTGACATTTATTGTCAACAGCCAACCAACAACAGTCAGGCAAATATAAATAAGTCAAAGCAAATATCATCCAAATGAACAACACTCACTGCCCCCTGCTGTTCAGAAAAATAAAACAGAACTAGAGACAAAGTAATAAAACAAATAAGGCAATAATGGTGTAAAGACTTAAAAAACAAATAGATTTTGTTCAGGTGCATTTTCCAAATGTCATTTTCTTACTTTTAGTTTGTGATTTGTTAAATACATGACGACCTGTGGGCAGTGGTGGCCTAGTGGTTAAGGAGCTGCATTTGGGTCTGGAGGGTTCAAGGTTTGAATCCCCCAGCTGCCAGGTTAAGACTACAGGGTTTTATTTACTGAAGCTGTTGTTTCCTAAAGAAAAAGACCTGGAGATTCATGGACAACAGTCGCACAAAAGAGCTGGATGTTAGTGAATTTGCAATTTCATGGTTAAAAAAATGTAGCTAAAATAGCTAAATATTTTATACAAGCTACTTTTTAAAAGCCAGAACAGAATATATAAAAAATATATCCATGAAATTATAGTCAACAAAACCCAGACAGATAAAAGAGTTCTCCATATTTTAGGGGCCTTAGCACTTTTGTTAGCTAACAAACAGTTATCTTCAAATAGCAAGGATTTTCTAAAGAAAACAGTACTGACATAAAGAAAACAGTACCAACATATAAATATAATCAAACTGCACTGGACGGTGTTTAAAACGTATTTCTACTCAGGGACACTTGTACCACAACTGGCCCTGAACCTTATGATGAACCACAAAGTCTGGGACTGTGGGAAAATAAAACACGTGACCATCTAAAAATCATCATATAAAAGACAACCAAGAGAAGTGACATCACAGTCCTGCTCGGCCCACGTGGTCTCAGCTGACCTCCTCCAGGTCTTGAAGATCCTCCTGGGACAGACGTGAACAGGTGGAGTCTCCCGCAGCTCTCAGGCTGACGGAGCCGTACAGCCGCGCCGCGTGCTTGGAGTAGGCGAACGCCTTCCTCCTCATCATCTCCCCCTGCCACATGGAGATCATGAGGAGGGTGGAGAGCAGAACACCTCCCAGGGTGAGGAGACACAGCCCCGCGATCACACATCGGTCCAGGTGCGCACCCACCCGGGCTTTCTCCCGCTCCAGGCGTTCCATCTCCCGGGCGGAGACGCTGTCGGGATCCACGCGCACATCCCGGGGAACAGTGTAGGAGATGGCCACCAAGGAGATCCCTGTGACCAGGCAGGAGACGGCGATGATGAAGCCGTAGTCTGCTGACTTCCCCGAGGACAGGTCTTCGTCAGAGAGCCAGAAAAGTTCTGGAATCTCCTCTTCGTTGTCCTCCTCGTCCTCCTCCTCCTCCTCCTCCATCATCATCACCTCCTCTTCCTCTTCGCTTTGGTAGCTCTGACTCTTTCTGAAGGTCTCCGGACTGGTGTCCAGGAGGTGGACGGTGACACCGTCTCCGTCAGCAAAATCCTGATCTTCTCCTCGGCGGGAGAAGGAGGTTTCCGTCTCCGCCCGTGACTCTGTCCACGGTGCTGAACTCTCCTCCTCCCCGGTCAGCAGAGAGAGACGGCCCGGACACAGGTTCCTGAGGTCGGAGTGGTCGAAGTTGAACAGTTCCAGACCTGACATCTCCACCTGGATCCCCAGGCCCCCCCTCTGTGGAGCAGAAAGCAAACATCTCAAGAACTTTGGATCCTCGCGGACACTTTACAACTGAGACCAAACAACGTACGCACCGCAGTCTGTCCCGGATGGACCGCCAGCATTCTGTTCTCTCAGAGGAGAGTCAGCTCTTCACTCAATTCCCATGGCAGCGGCAGCAGCTCCAGAGGCTCAAGACGAGGAGGAAGAAGAAGAAGAAGAGGAGGAGGAGGAGGAGAGAAGGAGGAGGAGGAGGAGGAGGTGCAACACGGACTAATTAAACACTCCTTCCGTCCCTGTGGTTCCTTCGAGACAAAAACACTTGATGTAAAGATGCGACGCTTTAATGGATCCAATTCCAACTAATGTCTTCAATAATGGTTGTTGGTTTGATGACTAATCACAGACACTTCTCTCCACCCTGACCGTCTGCTGCTGCTGCTGCTGCTCTGTGGTCAATTAGAGGGAGAAGGTCCGTCCGTCCGACCCCTCCCACCCACGGACTGTGATCCTGCAGACAAACGCGCATGTATATAAAGCTTGTCACAGTTCCAGGTCCGTCCCACAGTCTTCCCCCATCACATGGACGGCAATCAGGGGAGGGTTCAGGAGGAGGAGGAGGAGCAAGAGGAGGAGGAGGGGGAGGTTTGTGTGTGGGTGGTGGTGGGTGGGTGGGGGGGGGGGGGTATCCCTCTGCTGGGAATTGTTAGTAAGAGATTATTTTAAATGAGGTGTTCTGAGAATGGCTCTGTAACCAGGAGCACGTGTTTAATGAACTGAGACAGATTATAATCTGATGATGATGAACATTTTCAGGGGGAGGGTCACGGGGTCTCCAGGGTTGCCAGGTTTGCAGTTGTGTCCATGGAGTTCATTCAGAGGGAAGTGAGAACATCTGTGTTGCGTTCAGTGACGGTGGTCCAGGTGTTGGGTCAGTGGAGCGGACAGGGAAAGATGAGTTGCTGCTCCAGAGGTTTGGACTCTGAGGAGCAAGATGGCCATGAAGAACACACCTCCACCTCCACCTCCACCTCCACCTCCACCTCCACCTCCAGCTGGTGTGAGGACATCAAATCAGGAGAGAATGTTCATACATTCATTCACCTTCATCTGTTCAGCCTTCCAGTGGGTGGTGAGACCACTAGAAGTTATGGACGGTGCTATGATCAGAACACCTCAGCTGGTGGCCCCAAGTCTTCTTCTCAAATGTTGGACAATGAACCTGGACAGATCCCCAGTCACAGGGTCACATGTACAAGTAACTGTTCACACTACGGTCAGTTCGTAGGAAGCGAAAACCAGAAGTCGCCAGAGGTTGAACCTGTAACCTTCTTGGTGGTGAGGCCAGCTCCTGCACCATCGTTTCACACCACGCCATCGCATCATCAGCTCATAAAATAAAACTGTGGCCATAAAAAGGCGAGACTGAAGGAAAATAGAGACGTTAATTATTTCCTTCTGGCTTTAAATCAAATCCACTGCAGATTTGTTTTCCCTCAGAGGAGAAGCTTTTCTCCTCCATCTGATCCATGTCAAATCTCATTTCAGTCTGAGCTCAGTGGGTTTTTTTTCCAAACGGGCAGCTTTTCAGGAACACGGTTGCAGCCACAGCACGTATCTGACTCAGGAGGGAACACAGTTGATGTTGTTTGTGCTCTGATGACAGTCATTTTCTCCAACAGCAGAAAAGAATTCCATGATGAAAATTACAGTAAAGGAGTGTTAAAAAAAACACACATGACATTGTGCAGAGTGATGGAGAAACCACGGAGATAAACAACAAAGTTGGTTCCTCAGATGTTTGCACACGACGCCTCCGTCTCTGCAGGGCTCGGCTGTAGATGTGGGCTGCAGACAGCCACGGGTCAGGATTACAGGACGCCTCACTGCTCCCACCGTAAAGTTCACCTCCTTCTAATCAACGACTCTGCACCGCGGAGCACAGAGAAGACCTCTGAAGGAGATGTTTACACATATATGTACCATATATAAACATATACATATAGGAATATATATCTTCTTCTTCTTTCAGCTTGTCCCTGTTCAGGGGGTTACCTATTTACCTGGTAGCTCCATCTCTAGGATCATTCTTCTAACAATGTTCCTACTCTGAATATGTCCAAACCATCTCAATCTGTCTTCTCCATCTTTTTCTCCAAACCGTCCTGTCTGTGTTGTCCCTCTAATCACCTCATTCCTGATCCTGTCCATCCTTGTCTCTCCTAAAGAGAATCTCAGCATCTCTAACTCCTCCTCCTCCAGCTCTGTCTCCTGTCTTCTATCTATTCCTAGTGCCTCTAACCTGTCCATCAGGGCTGGTCTCACAGCATATAGGAATATATTTATATATTCACCGTATTTTCTGGACCATAAGGTGCATCTAAAACTCTATAACGTTCTCATGAATCATATAAATGTGCATTATAATTCAGAACACATTCTGGTTGCGTTCACTGACCTCAAACAACGTTCAAAAATCTGTCCAAATGTCCAAATGTCCAAATACGAGTCACACAGCTGTATGTTTTGTCAGATCATTACAGCTACTGGAGCCTCACAAAGAAAAACTGGACTGGACTGAGTTTGGACAGAGAGGACAAAAGTAAAGACAACACCTACGGTCAGTTTGTGTTTGGTCCAGGCATGGGACAAACTTAGGCCCGGGGTCCAGATGTGGTCCGTTGAGCTTTTGTAATGCGACCCGCCAACTGTGTCCATATTAGATCATTTATTTATATTATTATTTCACTTCTGCCTGTAAATGATGTCATAAAGGGTGTTAGAAATGTAAGATTTTAGGGTTAATACATGAACGATCTGTCTTTCTGGACTCGGCCCCATGTCCAATTTTATGACCAATTGTGGACCACGGGTTTAGTTACATCAGAGTGACAGGTGGGTGTGTCTTTTCTTTATCCCGCCTTCAAATCCTTCCTTATTACAGCAGCTCTGCCAAAAAAAAAAGCTCCAGTTCCCCTGAGGACTGCATACTGGAGAACAGGTAAATTAACACACACTCACACACACACACACACACACACACACACACACACACAAACCCAACGTTGACTTTGTGGAGTTAATTACAGTGAATACATCAAATCTGTGATGATTTATTCCCATTGTTTCCATTTCAATAATTAAAAAGGAGAATTATTTATGAGAAGCACAAACCCTGACACTGGGAATCATTTGAGCGGAGCTGAAGCCCTGTCTGCTGCAGGGACGGCTGACGCATTTTCATTTACTCACTGCAGGAGTGGAATTAAAGAGGAGACAAATGGACACGACTGCCTGTCCGCAGTGCCTTTGAGCAACAACAACAGAAAAAAAAATCACCTGCACCTTCTCCAGCGGTTGACAGCTTAGTGAGGAGGCCGCTGTAGTAACTGTGTTCTCCTGGGGGGGTGTGGGTCCCCAGCACCTCCTCCTTCTCCTCCTGCAGGCAGTAAAGAGACAAACAAGATTCATGCGTCTCTAACAGGAGTTTGACGTTAAGTGCAGCTCTGCAGCGACAGTAAAAAAGAAACTGGAACCTGAGCAATGTGGTGATATGGAGATGAGGGGACGCAAATCTTCCGCTTCAGCAGAGAAAAAAAACAGTGAACCAACTCCCTGGAGATGTTTCTGCTCCGTTCTGTCCTTTATGATCGGAAGTGAGTTCCTCCCTGAATGGGAACAATCAGCAGGACTGATTTAGAATTTTATTAAGGTTTTGGTTAAATAAAAAAAGACTGAGGAGCCTGAGCTGAAGAAGAGGACGATTCATCCATGACAGAGGGTCAGGGGATGGAGACGATGGAGTCAAGAGGTGGAGGTCAGGAGTCTGGCCTTCTACATCTGACCCTGGGCAAAAGAAAGACATAAGAAGGAGGAGAGGAACAGAAAATCAAGAAGAAACAGTGAAATACAAATAAAACTTAATTAAAAAGTAGTCAATAAAATCATCTTTATTTTCAGGAGGGAGAAAAAAGAATGGAATAAACGGTAACAAAGGGAGTGATGGTGGAGGAGGGATGTGAAGTGTCACTCTGCAGATAGAGATAGAGATCTAAACACTCTCCGTCAGTGGTCGGGTGGAGTATTTCGCCCTCGTTCATCATCTGAAGTGATTTGTCGTTTCCTCCAGAGATGCCACCAATCAGAGGGTGTGCTTTATTTAGTCTACACTATAAGGCCTTTATTCTGAAGGCCATGTGGACAGAAGCCACGAATAACTAGTGTTCTAAGGTTAGAGTGGACACACACTCACACATAAATTATATCTGGAGAATCTCCTCATCATCTGTGTGAGAACTTGGTGTGAATGAAGTTAAACCTCTGTGGTTTTGACTCTAAGGCGTTCCACAGGGTTCACTTCTGGGACCGATGTTTTTTACTAAAGCCAAGTTTTTCATTTTTGTTGCCAAGGACATTTCTTTGTAGCATCTGTTCCGATGGAAAGAAATGTTATTTCTAAATCTCTGTGACTTTGAATCGAGGTAAAGTTTTGTGGATTGTGAGAAAAAGGAACAAAACATGTCACAATAAAAGACATCACACAGGTGTGTACCAGTGTGTAGTACACAGCAGTGAGGTATCAGCTGGAGGAAACTGATGGTTCTGTCACCGCAGGTTATAGACGGAACGCAACAGCCACTATTAACTGAGCAAGGTCACAGCAGGGGGCGCTTTATGGCTGACCTTGACTCCTGTGCGTGTGTGTGCGTGAGTGAGTGAGTGAGTGAGTGAGAGAGAGAGAGAGAGAGAGAGAGAGCCATATGGGCTCCTGTCAAAGCTAGCAAAGATTGTCCTGGTCTCCAATTGTACATTTATAATCTAGAAATCTGCGTACACACACACACACATATATATATATATATGAATAGAGATATATGCAAATTGGTAAATATCTAATACAAAAATAATTGCACAGGTCTTTTGTACAGTACACAGTCGTTTCTTTTTATCATTCTGGGATAAAAGTCAAATAAAGTTGTGAGGAAAGTGACTTGACTTTGTTGTCAATAGTCAAAAAAGTCATTGTTCCTTTGATGAAAGACATTGCTCTGAAATCTGTAAAAAAAAAATATATAAAAAAATCTTTCCTACAAATTTTCAAATAGTCCTGACTTTGATATCAGAGATGAAAGTCATCATTCTCTGGATCAAAGGCAAAACTCAAAATGAAAAAACAATCCCTTCTTGTCCCTAATCTCTCCCCCACACCCTCCCGTAACACTCCCTCCGTTCATTCTTTTCTTCTTCTCCTCAGTCCTAAATATAAACTGATGTCATTGATCCTCAGCTGTAACAAATACCACTGACTGTTTCTGCTCTTGTCCTCCATCATGTCCTCTGTAATGTCCTCCAGCTGTAAGGACACACGTGTTCCCTATGCAGGAGCCTGGATGAATAGGAAAAAATTGCAAGGATTTTTTTTTTTTTATCTTCCCTTCCTCTTTTTCTAAATATAAACTCAGGAACATGTTTTCCTCTGCGGAAGTGGAAGGTAGTTCCATGGACACAGCTTTAGTGTCTGCTGTAGATCTGTGTAACAAAGAGAAGAAAATAAGAAGATTATGACGATCAGAGTTTTAAGGTCATAAAATCAGTTGTGTCGACTCAAGAAAATAATTAAAAGGATTCAATGAGCAGGTGAGTGATGACATGAATCAACACATTCACAAACGTGACATTGTTTATGAAATAAGTCAGAAATAAAACAGACTTCTTCAACTAGTGCATACCAAAGTTGTCCGCTTGGTGGCAGTAACATACTTCTGATTTTCTCTTTGCTTTGGCAGCAGTTACGTCACCCTGATGTTGGAACGGTATAACGTTGAGTCTGTGATGTCCATTCATATCAATGTATCTGGAGAGAAGAGAAAGTCAATGTTGTCAAGGATTTAGTCAATGCAAGTCACGTGCGTTGACACACGTGACATGCAGCTCAAGAGACTCAAGGCTTTTATTGTCTTTTCACGCACAAAAAAATTATACATTATTTATGGCTTTTTTTTGTTTGAATGCAATCTGGGATTTGGTCCAGTCCCGTGGGATTAGGATTGGAAGTTGCCGTTGAAGGAACTTCTTGAAACATAAAGTATCTGTAGAGAAGTGAGGTTCATGAACTTCACGCTGCAAACAACCAACCACGAATAACACCATAGATTAGACATGGGTAAACTAAGGCCCGAGGGCCAGGTGCGGCCCGTTCATCTTTTTAATGCGGCCCGTCAACCTTGTCCAAATTAAATAATTTATTTTTATTATCATTATACGCCTGCTATTTCCCTGCAGTAGTGCTTTTCTCCAGTAGAGGACGTCATGAAGGGTATTAGAGATGTAGGATTTAAGGTTTATACATTTTGGACTTTTTCATGACTTTCATCTTAATTCAAATGTACGATCCATCTCTGGACCATGGCTGCCACAGGTCCAGACCCGTCCTTCAGTCACTTCTTCAGATCCACAGTTGTGGAGAACAGGGTCGTTTTATCTTTGGTTCCTTTTCTTTCTCTTCCACCTGTTGCCCAGGATGGAGCGTTGGCGACTTCCAGAGCTCAGGGAGAAACAATAGCGTGATTTAGGAGGGAAGTGTTGGCGTGATGAGAGCGTCAACCCCCTCAGCTCTGCTCCGTCTCCAACACAGTTGGTGTGGAGGAGACTTCACCACCTCCACACAGCCCTGCCAGAAAACAGCGGGTGCACACTCACATGTCTTTGGATGGTGGCGCTGCAGCAGAAAGTACAGGTCACTGCACAGACGTGTCAATTTATCCTGCATCCAAGTGAGTGGGTGCACAAAGGTGGTGGTGGTGGTGTCTGTATTTGTCTTTTATGGGACAGAAAAAAATGTTTGAATTGAAATAATAAAAATTAAGTTTTAAAAAATTGTGGAGCAAAAACATTTTTTTATTATTCCATGGTTAAATTGTAGATTTCTACGGTATAAAACTGAATTAGCTTTTAGTCTGCAATGAAATGACAGATTTCAAACATTCTAAAAAATCTTAATCTCATTTCCCCGTGGCAAAATATGCAGATGAAATCTGATTATAATCTCACGTAATCCCAGACTCATAATCCCATCCTTCACTGATCTGCAACTGACATCAAAACTCGAAGCCCCAACACACAGTGGTCGGTGTCTGCAGTGGGACTTTGACCTGCTGATGTCTCCACATCGACGTCTGATGAAGGACTGGTCTTCACTCCGCATGCGTAAAAGGCGAGTCTGCCCTGTGCGAGTGTTCAAAACCAAAGCCCGGTCCGTCCGGCAGTCAGAGTGGAGTGCGTCCTGGTGACGAACACACGGCTCCACAGCGACTCCACCATGGTTCGGTGTTCGGCACCGTCTCTGCGCGCGGATCCAAAGTGCTCGCCGCGGATGCGCAATTGACTTCAGTGACAGAACCGCAGCTCTGACCGTCGCTTCTTCTTCTTCATCATCACCATCTTCTTCTTGTTGATTTCTGTGTGAACACCAGAGATGGGGAACATCACGGCTCCACCTCAGGTCAACCAGACCCTGGGGGTTTGGACGGACTACAGCCTCCAGTACAAAGTCACCGGCAGTTTGCTCCTTTTCTTCATTTGCTCCTTGGGTCTGGTCGGCAACGTGATGGTGATCCTGGTGGTCCTCACCACCAAACACATGAGAACTCCCACCAACTGTTACCTGGTGAGTCTGGCGGTGGCGGACCTCATAGTCCTGACCGCGGCGGGTTTGCCCGCCATCGCGGAGAGCGTGTTCGTGTCCTGGGTGTTCGGCCACTACGGCTGCCTCTGCATCACCTACCTGCAGTACCTGGGCATCAACGCGTCCTCCTGCTCCATCACCGCCTTCACCATCGAGCGCTACATCGCCATCTGTCATCCCATCAAGGCGCAGTTCCTCTGCACCTTGTCCAGGGCCAAGAAGATCATCCTGTTCGTCTGGGCTTTCACCTGCCTCTACTGCATGATGTGGTTCTACCTGGCCGACCTCCAGGAGACGGTCTACGACAACGTCACCATCACCACCTGTGGATACCGAGTTTCCCGGAAATACTACATGCCTATTTACTTCTTCGACTTTGGCGTCTTCTTCGTGCTGCCTCTGCTTCTCTCGGCGGTTCTGTACGGACTCATCGCCCGGATCCTCTTCCTCAACCCGCTGCCCTCGGACCATAAAGACAAGAAGAGGAACGGACACAACGGCCACACCGACCACAGAGGCAACAGGACGGTCAGTTGCAAGAACTCGCGACACTCCAGCTCCACCGCAACGTCCCGCAGACAGGTGCGTAAAGAACAGGGGCGTACACAAGTAATCTAGGGGCCACCCCATGTCAGGGTTGGAAAGGACAAGATTTTTACTAATATTCACATATTATTCTTCACAATGATCCACTCAGAAATGAGTGGCAACAATAAACTGTAATTTATACTTTTACCAGCCCACTGCTGTACCTCTGTTGACCACTAGGGGTTTCTGACCCACAGTGAAAGCAATTGTATCTAAATATAAAAATAATATGGGCCTTCACCTAGGCCCAGAAGTAATATCTCTGTTTTTGGCTGATGTTTCACCACTGCTTTGACCACTAGATGCCGCCAATGTAGTAAGTCTACTAACTCTCAGTGTTGCCCTCCACAGGTGACTAAAATGCTTGCAGTGGTTGTGATCCTTTTTGCTACTCTGTGGATGCCATACCGCACCCTAGTGGTGGTCAACTCCTTCCTGGAACAGCCCTACCTGGACAACTGGTTCCTGCTTTTCTGTCGTATCTGCGTCTACCTCAACAGCGCCATCAACCCGGTCATCTACAACGCCATGTCACAGAAGTTCCGCGCCGCTTTCCGCAAGATCTGCCGCTGCAGAAGGAAGGGCTCGGACAAACCTGCCACCTACAGCGTGGCGCTCACCTACAGCGCCGTCAAGGACACGTCCATGGTGGAGAGCACCGACCACTACACCACTGAGCTGGAGGAGCTGACCGTCACAGACGATCTGCTGTCGGACCAGAAGGTGATGTTCCCAAACCCCTGTGTTTATGGGAAGGTGGATTTCAGCGACGCCTGAGGTTGAATGCGTGACACAAGGACTAAAGACGTGGACAATGTGACTTTAATGTGTCCATTAAGTGGGACTAGGGTTTCCTGAGTGCTTGCTGACCTTTACAGAGGGCAGCGTGCTGCTGCTGTAAACACACATTACAGCCTCTAATGTGTCCCACCTTCATCTTTGAGGACAAACACCTTTCTTTGTCAATAGTGTTCAACAAACATGGGCAGACACAAACAGCCACATCACACAGACCCTTGAAAAAAACCAAAACAAAAAAAACAGTGAGTCCACTTGGTTGTCGGCTGAAGACACCATTCACCTTCAAGTACAAGATGCTCAGTGATATCATGTCCTCAAGGACCATGTTTACTGGCTGCATAAGGAGGCAGCCAGTAAGGGATCTTTACGAAGACAGAACAACACGATGTTACCGTCTTCTGCCAACGATAGTTGAAGAACCATTGAAAGGCCCTGAAACTCTCCTTCCCTGCCTTCAGTTCATTTCCTCGGGTAATTTAACGGCGCCGCTGTAGAGTTTTCAGTCCAATCCAGTCCATCTCTCTCCAAAGTAACCCCTCACCTTTTACAGGTGTTTGCTCCCTGCTTCCTCCCCCTCCTGTGTTCCGATCCATTAAAGTATGAGTCAGACTTTAATCTTTGCTAACAGAACAGATTGTATTTTTAGTCTAAAGGACGGGATCTGGCCTTCAGGGCTTTGTGGAAAATCAGTTTTCACAGAGGCTTTGTGGAGTTCAGGTTGTGCAGGTTTGTTTAGTGAACATAAAAAAAACTGCATTATAAAAAAAAATTAAGGTCTTAAGAAGAGTCTGTTGGTCCCTCTCCAAGAATTCCTGTTTTTTTAATGGCATCTGTCTTCATGGATGATTCTACATTCAACCTCAATCTACTCTCAAACATCAACACAAAACCAATAATTCTTTTTTGAAGTGCATTTTACTTTGAATTCACCTTGAAAACATCTCAACATTCTCTACATATATTTCTTATAAAACATAAAAAATATTTTTTGAGTGCAGCCTTGAAAACCAACATTAGGTATAAAGATGAATAAACTAATGGAAAATTTTCTTAGGCGTAAAAAAAAAAAGACTTTTGCCTAAATAACTTCAGGAATAAATAACTTCTTAAAAAAGTAAAATTATTTAGAGACCAACTCCAGACAATGGACCCATGGTTCAGCTTGTTTTTATCACCGTGTTGTTCCACAAAAATGGAAGCAGGTTTGTCTGTGGTTCTGTCCTTTAATTTGGAATTTAGAAAATATGAAAAAATTGGCCCCCAACCCAGGAGATTAGCGCATCTGCTAAGACCTGCCTCATGAAGACTATGATACTAAACCAGAGGTTGGCAAACCTTCTGACTCGCGGGCCAAATTGGGTCCCAGAATTAGACACGGGCCGAGTGGAAGCAGAAAGAATGAACTAGTAAAACTCATGTACGAAACCTAAAATGCTAAACTTCTTATGGCATTTCTGGTGTCATCTACTGGGGAACAGCAAGCATTGCATGGAGAAGACAGATGTATAACGATAATAACAATTATTTAAAAATCAATCATTTAATTTGGAAGCTCAACGGGCCGCATCCGGCCCCCGGGCCTTAGTTTGCCGATGCCTGCACTAAACCAAGATTCAGTTCAGTTAGTGTTTGTTTCCGTTGTTGTGAGAATCTCTTTTACTTAATGTCGATCAGTGATGTAGTGACGTTAGGATTCATGTTTACACGTGAATAAATTCTATGGTTTGTAAATTTCACACTAAGGCAACGTGAACTCAGTGCTGGTGTCTGTCTGTGTGTGTGTGTGTGTGTGTGTGCTGTTTAATCACATGAATGTGCAGGGATCGATCCGATCCACAGTTTTGCTCGTCTTTGCTCTGTGGTCGTGAGAGTTTTGATTTTCTGAGCATGCAGTGGAATAATTGTCCGCTGTCGCCACCGCTCGTCTACTTTAAAGCTACAGTGTTGCTGTTGACAGTGTGCAGATCTCTGGATATCGTCATGTTTATGCCCAAGTGTGTGTTTGTTATGGCTATTTATTGTAACTTATGAGGACAGTGTATATTTTTATGGTCACTCTATATTCTATATTTATTTATAAGATCCTATTGTTCTATTTAAATGAGAAATCATGAATCATTTTTGCCATCTTCAAACAGCATGATGCTGTGACGCCGTTGATTTGTACATTTTATCATTTGTGTTCAACAATAAAGATGTTGCAGAAATTGCAATTCTGTACAGACTTATCTCATCATTTATTTCATCTCTTCAAATGTGTTAAATTATAGTACTCACTGCATAATTCTGTGTCCAAAGACTCCACCTCTGTGACCACTGACACTGGGGACAAGTCAAACCTGGACAGAACAAAGTAGCTTTAAATATTCTCACTGTCAGAGCTGCTAAATTATTAATATAAATGATTATCAATAAGGGTTTTTGAAAAACTTCCAACACTCAATATATGATCTGTGAATATTGTAGGACTATTTTACATGAGCCATATTTTAAGAAAAACAGAGCATTTATAGGAAATGCATAAATGATAGAAACAAACACAATTAAGAGCACAACTAAAACCCCACGTATTAATTTACTAACTTGATGCAAAGTTGTTCCAAACAAACACTGTAGTCAGCAGTTAACAGGCCTGATTGACCTACGCTAACAAAATAACTCAAATCATAACAAATCCAGAAATGTTTGAGATTTTACTGTAATATTAGAAGTGAAGGGACATCAAACATCTACTGTACTTTTCTTCAGATCAGTTTAACGTACATTTACTCCTGTGCCTCACCAGAACAGATGATGTGGACGAGTGACGGCGTGTGTTCGAAACCTCATCTGTGATCTCATCATTGTTCCATCTCAACACATAATAACTACATTTAAACAAGGTGCCATTTCAACCTGGGATTGAAAATGGAGTCATCATGTCAAAGTGCAACGCTGGGTATAAATAACCTGAGGGAGAGAGAGAGTTGTTTCATTTAATAGATATTGTCTACCCATCGCATTGGAGAAAATAACAGATACGGACTGAGCTGAATTTCAACTGATGGCGTGGAGCTTTTCTGAAGTGGAAATAATGATCCATCCAATCCCAACTCCTCATCACCATCGCCTTCATGCACTGAAGCTGCTCTGAGGTCAGCTCCAGCCTCTGAGGGGGGGCTGGAGGTAAAGACTGAATTTTATACCAGTGCTTTACATGATGCAGCAGCACAGGGGTTTTTTTTTTGAGTGATTTAAGTAAACGTAAAAATGTAATTCTCACTATGAACACCTTTGTTGACCCATTAAGTCATTAAGTATATTTGGAAACTCGTAACTCGTAGTCAACATATAAAAAAGTACAGGCAAAAGTTATAATTAGTTACAAACTATAGTTGGTTTCATTCAAATAACTTGGCAAAGTTTAGTTCATGTAGTTTGTTGAACAAATTTCATCAAACTCAAAAAAATCCATGGAATTGAAAGACTGAATTGAATTGGAGAAGAAACCCAGCAATCAGCACCAAATATTTCAGACGAGACGTTCATGACAGGGTGTAATTATGAGCCTGAATCAGAAGATACGAAATTACAGCCTGATCTGAGCCGTTATATTAAAGAGCTTGAATTGATTTTAATTGAGTGCCAAAACAGACCGAGTGTGAAGGTGGAGGTGCAATAGGAGGACGCAGGCACAGTAGCAGGGTGGAGGCGAGAGGGTGAGGTGTGGAGATAAGAAACTTTCTGCCTCATTAACTCGGACCTGCATGTGTCTGTGGTAATAAAAAGAGATTGTTCTCCAATGATGGTGCCGTATAATGTTGGTCAGGTAACAAAAAGCAGGGGGCGCCGTAATTACGGCTCCGGCCGAGACCAGGAAGCTGGCCTGGCTTTTAGGAGTAATTGCATGTGGAAGAAAACACACCACAGTAAAATCAATGGAATAAACAGAATCATCATAGATCTGTTCTTTAATGACTCCTGAAAGCCACAGGTTTTTTCTTCTCCTTTTTGAACGGACGACACTGGGGAACTACAATTTGATCATCAGGTCCAAATGATACGGCCTCTAAGATGAAAAGAAAATCTTAGACATTTATTTCTAAGATGTTTATCTTTCTCCACCAGCTCTGAATAATTAAAATATACCGAAACAACTGACTGATTCCAGCCATTCAGAATGTTGACCAGTGTTTGGCAACTTACTTAAAATAAGTAACTTTTTACTTTATTAGTTACTGCTCTGAAAAAGTAACTACTTATGTTACTAGTTACTGAATCATAAAAGTAACTAATAACTAGTTACTTTACTTTAAAATACAATAAAGAAGTTTAGTGTTGTGTTCTGCATCAACTCTCATAATGAAATGTTGTGGAACAATAAAAACTAAATAGATGTTTAGACATTCTGACAGACGTCTTCATCGTAACCTCAACTTGACACTTACCGTCGTCTTGCTTGTGGGTGTGTGCTGCTGTACTGCGTCGTGTTGTGAGACTGTTTATTTCCCTACAAGGCAAGAAGACCCGCCCAGGTCTCTTTCTGATTGGCTTAGCCTGAAAGTTAACCTATGTCAACCAATCATCGCTTCTTTTGAACGCATGGGTCCAGTTAGTGTGGACGGCCGTCTTTCACTCATGACCGACAGGCAGCAGACAGGCTCCACTGACACACAGTCCTCTCTCTGTGGACGGGAGAAACCGTCCATTTGGACCACAGATAGTAACAAGTAACGAGCACCTTTACAGCACAGTAACAATAACAGCGTTACTGTGTGGGAAAAGTGACACGTTAAGACATAACGTGTCACTTTCCGTAAGGGTTTCGTAAGGGTTACTTCATTAGTTACAGAGAAAAGTAGTTTAGTTACGTAACGGCGTTACATGTAACGCGTTAGTTTGAACACTGATATCGACATAAATTGACTATAATTTGCATTAGCAATGATGTCATCATCAGACAAATCTGGTCCAGGAAAAAGGAAGAGATCGTCACAGTTCCAGCTATTGATTATTTTTGTAAAGCATTCGGATAAAACATTTTTTTTTCTGTAGCTAACATTTATTTAAATAAATAAAATTATTCCGACACGACCATCATATGATATGATTACCCAACAAGATCTCATCACGGAGCTCCATTCATTACTGAACAATGTGCAATCAGACGAGCAACAACTGTGTTGATTTGACTCTTCAAGCTGGAGGAGTCTGTGAGTTTGTTTGCTTTAATTGTTGCATTGTTAAAAAAAGATGCCAATTATACCAGTGTTGGGGGGAGAGCAGCTCCAATCATAGGGAGCAGAGCAGAGCAGAGGTTTCTCCTCAGGCTGCTGAAGGACAAGGATGTCTCTCAGAGACTACAGGTATTCACACTTAATTCAAGACGCAGCAGCGTTTTCCATGGATAGATGACTCCACCCCAGAGCCACGAGGTAGTAGGTAAATAACTGCAATTTTCCCTGCCTCTCCACGGTGGACTTCATAAATCTTCACGTCTGTCAAGTCCTTGCACAGTTCCCCAGTAGACTGCAGGTCCTCACACAATTCAACCCTTCGGCCAATCCACAGTGATGGTGAAGCTGACGCTGCCTGATTCTTGAAGTGAACACATACTCACAACAGAACCTTGAACCTGTGATCTGCTGCAGAAAGGCAAGACCATCAGCCTGTAGATGAAGAAGTGTTGGAGTCCATACAGAAGATCCCCCCAGGGGTCTTTTCTCCGTTTACCTGCTGTGATCAAACATCATCTCGACAACTGTGTGGATTTGATTCCACTTTGACTCGGCGGCTGATTTGATTCAAGTAAATCGATATCGCCTGGTGTTTATTAAACACACAAATGTTCAAAGAGGAGGAACATGAGCCAGATGTTTGTTGTCGTCGCCTCACTGAATCCCACTTGGATTTCTCAGGTATCCGGACCCTGCAGCCGATGGAATTCATTCAGGGGAGATGATTAAATTCCGTAGAAGCCGACGATCCCCCTTAGAAATGCACTTTAATGAAGGTTTGTTCGTCCGTAGCCATATTGAGGTTGAGGATCCAATTCTCTGGGCTCTGATAGGTTGATGACACAGGTTTTCTTCTTCCCTTCACTGAGCTGCAGCCAACGCTGCCCGTCCTGTGAGACGTTAGTGGATGTGACAGAACTCCTACAAGTAAATTAGAGACGCAGCTCAAACTAATAACAACAACCAGCGCCGTCCAATTCAATTGAGAATCAATAATTGGATCAGGGCAGGAGACGAAAAGGAATTTTCTTCTTCAGACAACAATGGCGTGGTAAGGAAATGGAGCTGATTACCTTTGGCCAATGTTGACGCTGAGAGGAAAGATGAACCATGGAGAGAGAAGGAGGACACATACACCCTGGGGGGACGGAGCATCAGATTGACTGTTAGTCCTGGTTAGTTTGAGCAGCAGGATGGTTTTTCTGTATGATCATGAAACATCTAGTAGCAGGAGGTCTGAGGTGGTTACGACCACATGAGCCTAAAAGGACACTAACATATGACTGAAGAGATTTTAGAGGGACAACACAGACAGGAAGGTTTGGAGAAAAAGCTAGAGAAGACAGATCAAGATGGTTTGGACATGTTCAGAGGAGAGACAGTGGAGACATTGGTAGAAGAATGATCCTAGAGATGGAGCTACCGAGTAGGAGACAAAGAGGAGATTGATGGATGCAGTGAGGGAGGACATGGAGGTAGTTGGAGTTAGAGGAGAAGATGGAGAGGACAGGGGGAGATGGAAATTGTTGACTTGCTGTGGCGACCCCTAAAGAAGGGACAGGCCAAAAGGAAAAGAAGAGTTAATTGTGTTAATATTTTTACTTCCTATTCATCAACTGTTAAAAAGAACTGGATAAATTGCAGTAAATGCATTGTATGGTCACCAGATTCTCTTCACTGACTTTGACTGGGAGACAACAAAGAATCATTTCAGTGTCAGACTCTATACAGTTGCTTCATTCATTTTATCAACATGAATATTACCTAAGAATCTAAGAATGTCCCTGAAGCGTACGAGTGTCTCTACCGGTCACCATTTTCTTCCCTTCACATCTTAAGAAAAGTGCAGTTTGAGTTTAGAGGCTTCTTCTTCCTGTCGCTCTGCTTTCACAACCGTGAAAAACATATTTTTATCCTTTCTAAATCAATCGTTGTAACCCAAGGACTCATTCAGCTCAGTGCTGTTCATTTTTGTGAATCAAAGAAAAAAAAAAAAAAAAAACACCGTTGTTGACTATTGTTCCAGTCCATTAGCGTCAGCGGAGAATCTTTTCATATATATTAAAGGGTAGAGAGAGGAAGAGCAGCTCTTCTTCTTCAGGGTTTATTAAAATGGAATCAAAAGAGGAAAAAATACCACTAACAATAAGACAGCAATGAAATGTTTGATAATGAGCTGGGAAATAGAGAAGGTACAAAAGCCTGAAATGTGACATTTTTTCTCCATTAACCAGCAGGGCTCAGTGAGTGGGAGTTGTTGAGAGCATTGGATTTGATCTGCTGTGTGTATTAATTAAACAGAGTGTGAGAGTTTCCATTTTAAGCAGCAACAACCAAATAAAGTATATTTAGCAAAGACACCGCAGAATGTTTGCGTTCATTTACTGAAGACGAATGAGGAGTCGCAGAAATCGGGGAGAAAAAAAAACATGTTTATGGAAATAAAACCCAGCATTTTATTGATTTCTCCAAAGAGTAAGGATGAAATTCAAGGAGAAGGGAATCAGGTGAAGATGTTGTTTCTGTGTCCAGCTGTCCTCAGATTGGAATGATTGCACTTTAACCAAGTCATTTAATTATTATTGACCTTCAGGACAAAGAGTTTCCCGGGGGTCAGGATGTAGAGTCTCTCATTGGTCGCCCTGTATCCCAGGATGGGCTGGTCTGAGTCCAGACTGGCTACCTGTTGCTTGGCAACCTGACCTACCTGACGACCCTGTTTTCGGTTGAACAGCACCGTCTCCACAGGTGAGGGTTGGCGGTAGATGAATGCACGGCGCAGACACTCGCAGTGGGAAGCATAGGAGAAGTTTGGAGCGCAGGTTGCAAACTTTTTGTTGCGGTTGGACGCCTGGACGTAGCCTGCAGGAAAAGAAATGAGGAGATGGGATCCACTTTTCCTTCTTCCCAACATCTGTGAATTTTTGTAAATATTCCCAGTTTTCTTTGATTTATCCAAGTCATAAGACAAAGTTTATATAAACATGAAATGAGGGACAGTAAGTGAAATGGTGAAAAGAAAGAGTGAGGGGAGAGAGGTGACGGAACTCTTTGCCTCTTATGTTCTTTTATCTCCGTCTCTCAGCATTTTCTCTTGTTTTTTCCAGTTTTGTATTCATTGTTTTGTTTTTTTTACCCTCTCTCTCCCCATCTGTCTTTTCCTCTTCTCCCTTTTCTCCCCCTCAATCCACTGGAGCTCCTCTGCAGCCAAGACCTCCCTTCATCTCTGCTCTGTAGCCCCACACAGAGGTAAACTGTGGGACATACAGTAACTAAAAGGCACAGTTGAGTAAATGAATAATTAAATAACAGCTGTGAGCAGTCATTAAAACTAACAATGATGCAGGGGAGGAAGGGAGGGTGAGAAGTCCATTAAACAAACTTCATATCACTGCAGGTTTTTACAGTTGTCCAAAGGGACAAACAGTCAAACAGTGTTTGTCTCCCAGCGGCAAATCTCCACTGCAATCTGTTTGTTTTTCTCCTAATCACTTTTACAAAGCTAGAAAACTTCCTGTGATCCTCCCAGGGTCCGTTATGTGGTCAGTTATACATAAACTATTTAAATTAAATCATTGATGCAGTTTCCTGCCTTGGTCTGCGGTGGTGCACTTGCTTGGCAGGAGAATGATCCGTGACAGTTAATCTGTCCCTGTTTGTTTCTGTCGTCTCGCTGATGGAGAAGTGGAGGAGTTTGAAAAAGAGGAGGAGAGGATTCAAGTTTCTCCAGTAGTGAATAAAAAAAAGAAAAATTACAAACTTAATCAAAAATGTCACCTCTGTTTTCAGCCTGAGGAAAAAAAACAAGGACGGGGAAACATATGGACCAAATATGGATGAAAATGTGCAAAATGTGTTCTGATGTGACTGCCGTGTGACTGTAAATCCAGATTTGGTTGATGGTACGACGCCAAGAACCTTTTTTTTGTTTTAATATTCGTACTCAAACTCCAGAGCCATAAAAGCAGTTTGTAGTGGGGGTCGGGGGCCTGGGGGGGGCTAAAGATTTGACTCCAGAAGTACTGACTCCCAGTGAAGCTGTTCCTGGATCAAATGTTGGTGTTGGACAGTTTCCACCCATGGACTGCATTATCATGAGTAAATAAAACTTCTCACTTTCAGCCAAACATTGCATTGCAGCAGCTTGAGAGAATGAGAGGCCATTACGTCACAATTCTAAACACTGTGAGAAAAGTTTTCAAGATTCTTTATGTTGTTTGTTTTTTACTAAGGGATAAGAATCCAACGTCTACTCTAGGCATCACAAAAAGTAATCAAGATCAGAAGCTGCCGATCTGTCTTTACTTTTGTCTTTCATTCAATCTTATTCATTTTTATTTGACAATTAATTTAACAAATAGTAAACATTCTTCAAACATACGTGTAAATGTTTCATGGTGATGTTCTTACCCAGGGCATTAAAGGTGGCCACGTGCTCCCACATGTTGTCTGGTTGCTCTGGACGTGGTTGCCAAACTAGAGCGTCCACGTCGTGACGGAGACAGAAACAGGGCATCTCTGCAGGGTTCACGGTCACGGTGAACAGGTACTGATGGCAGCCCAGACTGACCTGCAGAGAGAAACACCACAGACACGCGGAGTCGTCAAATATATTCTTTACTTTGTTAAAGACATTATTTCATGAGTTTACTGTCTGAATTCCAATAAGTTTGTCTGAAAGCCAAACACATGAGTGTGTTAAGTGTCACAGATAAAGGACTTATCAGCATATCACTGGAAATAAAACCTTTTTAGTTTTTAGCTTCTCTGCCACTTCTCCAAACCCATAACCACCACCATTAGCCGTATTAGTGTCACATGATCAGAATCTCTGTTTAAAATCAACCAATCAAACGCACTCTGTCGTCAATCTGGGCATGATTTAAACTGGGGAGAAGCTTTTTTTGATCTCTGTGTAACATCAACAGTCATTAGGCTGTGGTTATTGGCTGCTCCGTCAGCTCACTCTGATGGATGTGTCTTTGACGCAAAAGCCACTCTGTGCAGTCTGCTTCTATTCTGGTCTGCTCCGCCTCAATTTGTTTTGGCAAGAGAATTGTGACACTATCGCTCCACGACATCTGTTGGTTCACACTGATGCCTGTCTCTGAGTCAACACACACACCCTCTCACACACACACCCCCGTCCGGCCAATCTGACCGCCAGCATTTCTCAGGAGGCTTTGAGGCAACCATAGTTCCGTCTGCTTTAGGAGACTCAGAGGACGACGACACCATCTGACCGACTCAGACGCTGTTGGTGGTGTTGGTGGAGCTCTGAGGGTCTGAGGGTCTGGTCCTTATGACAAGCCCTTTAGTAAACCATCAGTCATCCACTCTGAAACTCCCTTTCATGCCACTTGTGTTTAACTGGCTGCACACCAGGGACGTAGGCGACACACACCAGCGTGGGCCGATGACTGACAGGGAGGAGAAAAAACAATTAAAGCAAAACCAGAGACAGACAAGACAAAATCCTCACTGCTTCACAGAATTGACCCAGACAGTAATGGAAACAAGTTTCCTCCAGAACAAACCAATTACCATATCTTTAATAAATTGAACCTTTTTATCCAATTTTTTAGATGCTGTTTTTTTTCCGTCTATTGCTGTGGCAAAAACTATTGTTATGCAGACTTGAGATCGGCCTCAATGGGTGAAGATTTGTAACTTATTTCTACAAAACTTGTACTTTTTAGCTCTAAAAATAAACCTAAAACCTCTTATTTTAGACAGAGAGCACTTGTAAGAACTCCAACCTAGATACAGGTGATTTTCAATAGAAGGGACATAAAGTGCAGTGAGCAGTTTGATGAAAAGCCTGCGCTTCTCCTGGTTCCACCTTAAACTATTTCAATGAGATGCTTGAGAAGTTATTAAATTTTGAAACACACAAAAGAGCGTGTGAAATCATAATAACCAGGCAGACAGGAAGAAGGAAGTGTAATAAAAACCCAGTGAAAGACATGAGAATGAGAGGAAGACGATATTAAAACTCCAACTTCCAACTTCAACCTTCTGGAGAAGAGACCATCATCGATCAACCTGAGATTTATCACACACATAAATTCATCTTTCTCTTCATTTCACTCACACTAGTCACACTCTTTAACTCACCCACACTATCACCCACATCCATACTCTCACTCACTCACATTCTGTGTCCCTTTTTCCTTTTTTGAATCAACGACTTAACACAGAGTGTTTCATTAACACCAGCGTCAGTCCATCGATTTCTGGATCAAATTATGGGCAAAAATCTGCACATGGGATTTTTCACACTCTTTTACACTTTTTTTGGCATCAGTTCTACTGATGATGTGAGACATGTCTTCATATTCTTCTAGTACACTCAGTGAACACCTGTTCCAGGAAAGAGATCTCCAAGAACAGTGACTGAAGGAACAGTGTAGTAACACCAGAGCAGTTCCTAATTAATTTGTTTAAAAATAAACCCAGCTGACAGCAAAGAAATGTATTCAACTGTGGCTCAGACTGAGTTTTTTTGTCTACAACCCGTAGAAATTGTTTAAAAAAAAATTCCAGGACCATTTTACTGAAGTGGTTTTGATCTGTGTCCGTTCACAGAGGAAACCCCAACAGTGAAGTGATGAAATAAAATCATAGCAGAGAAACATAGAAACCACCATGAACATGTGTTTACTGCCTTCTTTATGTTTGACTATCAATGAAATAAACCGAGGGACCAATTAGCAGACGTACGGATGTACGGAGAGTGAGGTCATGTCATTCTGCCCCGGATTAATAAATGAATTCTCCACAGTATGTAGTATCTGCGCTGACAGTACACTTCTCTACTCTACCTTAGTCTGTTCATCTAAAAGAAAAAGCTTTCAGCTTGTCATCATCAAAGACATCTGCAGCCTGTGAGGACAGGAGATGAGAAGCTGACATTCCCAAATCAAAAGCAAATGCACCTGCACACGGAGGCCAATGCTCGTGCGCAGATGTGTGTAATAACAGCAGAAATGTCAAGTCTTCGTCACCGGCTGTGTGGCTGCCGTCACGGCCGCGGCAAAGGTTGTCGCTCAGACGCCGACGGATGTAAAATAAATAATAAAAAAGTGTTTATTAAGACACCGTTGTTTGGAGCCGAGGTCAGAACTTTTTTAAGAAGCAACATGCAAATTGTGTGGAGTCACAACAGTGAGTTCTGCAGCCTCTGCAGAAAAGGAGTTTCACACCAGTCTGTGTCTTCACACACTCAAAGCCAACGTGTGATTAGACTGAATCCTCTCACATTTGCTTTGTACAAAACACACTCCCAGGCCTCCAGTCTAATTTCCTCAACTCATATTTGATAAAGAGTATCACAATATCTTATTTCAAACTCCACCTTGCTGCAGTCGGCTGTTGCTAAGGCAATAGTGTCACTCTATACAACATGTTGTGTAAAGTTCAGTGGATCAACTGGGCTTAAGTATCAGCTCAGGCTACAGTGGGTTTTTTTCAATGTTAGGAATAGGAATGGTTTATTGATCGTCCCCCAAGGGGTAAACACACTTTTTACAGTAGCTCAATGTTCAATCCTGAAATTTAGACCAATATTGGACCAGTAACAATCCATCCAACACGTCCCTAATATAACTGTAGAGCACATATGGTGATGTCATCAATTAAGACTAAGATCTTTAGGGCAAGTCTAAAAAAAAAGACGACCACCAGAGTTTGAAGATCTGAATTATGACGAAAATATAACCATAGAGTTTCTTTACTTCTAGTGTGAGAATATATTTCCTTTCTAAAAGACCAGTGACTCAACTATTCTATGGAATTAAACATCACTGCAGCCTTCAGATATCCAGCACCAGACGCCCAGAGAAGGGCGTCACTGACACAGTCAGTGAATATGACACAACTCTCTGACAGACGCACGTATTAAACATATTCTTCGTCTTTTTTAATACAGACCGGAAATGAAGCGTCACACGGACACCAATCAGCCAGTGCAGCGTACTGGTGCGGCGATGCTCATGAAGGACACATGCAATGGGAGAAGAACTGAAGTGGAAGGAAAAAAAGTAAGTGAGGATGAGTTAGTCATGCCACACACATGAAGACAGCACTGTCCTTCAAACAGCTGCTGATGGTGTTCAGATGCTGCGGTCAGGCTGGGCTTTCATCCAGTAAATAGAGAGAAAGAGCTTTTATACATCAGACAGTTCATCTTCAGCCTGGACACAAATGCTGAGCATTATATTCAGTCCTCATCATTACTCTTTCATAACATAACGAGGGCTTTTCTTCCCACTCTTACAGAGGGATGTTGAGCAGAATACATCATTTCACCCAAATGAGGCGACAAACCAAAAGCAGTGAGTCTGTGTCAGGCTCTAAACTAATGTTCACTAATGACCTGAACCATTTCTAAATGCAATATGTGGTTGTGAAGAGAAATGAAAAACATTCCCTTTACGCCATCACTCTGTATTTTAACCATGCACTGTTTGTTCAAGCAGCAACTTTCGTCTGTTTTCCCCTCAGTTTAATTTGTCGTCAACATTTTCATCCTCTAGGTGAAGAAGCTGCTGCTGCTGCGTTACAGTTACTTTTTGAAAATGTTGCTTTGGGAAAAAGAGAAGCAGGTGTGAATTTTCACTGTCTGATTTTCCAGAATGCTTAAATGAATAGTATAATTGTGCAATGGTTGTAATAAAGCACAATATAACACAGTACAATAGAATGCAGGGAAATATACTAATAATATAGTAGTGATGGTATAAGACCAGATTGTACAGTGCAGTACAGATAACATTTATTTTCTGGATATCTGTTAATATTTTCCTTATTTGGACCTTCTACCTGGAGACCTCATTAATTGGCTCAGTGCAGGTGTCAGTGTGGAGAGCATCTCACAAGGCTCCATAATCATCAAATAATCATAAAAACATAAAAATCTGCTGACGTTTGCATTTGGATCCAAATGTTTGCTAAGCAGCATCCAATCACAACTACTGCAGTAGAGAAACTCCTGTTTCAGCAATAAATATAATGACTGTTGACTGTGTTTGCTCATCTGTGGCAGAGAATTAGAAATGGCAGCAGTGGAGGAAACATACACCGTTTTCTCATTCAATTCAGAATCCAATACCAAAGCAGGTAATTCGGGATTCGATCCCGTATTATCTAATCTGCATTCGATTCACTTTGCATTCACATTCAGTTTAATTTGGTATTTGCTGCGCATTCGATACCCGCTTTGCATTCACACAATAAGGGAGCGAATGCGCATTAGTCTAACCATGTTTGATTTGATCAAATTGAAACTGGACTGACAACGGTTATACTTTTATTGATTTACACGGTATCGAAACCACCCACTAGAGGTGGATTAGTTAATGCGCATTAGTTGAGGAGTGAATGCGCGTTAGTTTGTAATGTGAATGCAAATGAGAGCTAAACCGGCTTCGTGTCACGGCGAATACCGAATTTAGTGCCATTGTGAAAACGGCCATCGATTGACTGTGACCGTGATAGTTTACCACAAGAAGCACAGAAGAAGTCATTTAACATTCAATGATGGACACACAGTAACGTATACTGAGGCACAGGGAGGGGGTGTGGTGTGTTTCCATGTCTAACTCCAGCATATACTCCATATACTGTACATAGAGTTACAGTATATCTATGACCACAGCATCTGCTCACTGAGGAATAGAAAACAGTCGTGGGTTTCTGTTCCCACGACTGCACTCAGCAGGATGAACACAGAACACACAGCTGTAGAGTCCACTACAGTAAAATATGCATTGAAGGTATGGTATGGAACATACCATAACTACATAGAGAGCAGTAAAGTATGGTCCACCACAGTAGAACACACTGGTAAGGTGTGGTACAAAAACCTTATCAGTGTGTTCTACTGTGGTGGACTGTGTTTTTGTCATTGTGATTCACACCACAGCACACAGCAAAATGCATCACCTTTGCATTTAACCCATCACCAAAAGTGCTCAGGTCACTCAGCAGTAGCTTGACAGTAGGGGGAGTCGAACCCAAGTCTGCTTCATTAACCACTAGGCCACCAACTACCCAGTTGTAGTGGAACAAGATGTTCTCTATGACTGGGTGCCAGGTTCGTATGATATTAGATCATGTCTTCACTGTATTATACAAAACTACATCACAGTTTTATATGGCTCAGTGAGTTGATGACATCACAGACGACCATGCTTTTCAGGAGCAGCTCCTGTTCCTCCTTCTATGGTTTGGTGCTCACTACTGTGGTGGAGTAGCAGGTGAAGGAGGCCGGCCACTCTGCTACATCAAGCTCCTCCCCAAACCCTCAGCCCTCTGAAGTGCTCTGCCTTCAGATAAGGAGCAGCGGCTGAAATGAGGGATAATCTGGACGAAACATCTGTGGCCGTGGAGATTTGAGAGACAAATTAAGTACAAGAGGCTGGGGAGGTGGAGGTTACTCACCACCTGAGTGGGTTTGAGTGTTTCTCCGTCAAAGTGTGTCAGACTGGAGCTTTCTTCCTGGAACATGTCACAGTCCTCCAGTTCCTGAGCGTTACACGGGGGCCTGTCCTTGTCAGTGTTCTGCACAAAAAAGGAAGAACAGGAAGTTGGACCTGAGGTTCTGGTTACACGTGTCCATTAGCGCGTCACAACGAGGCCTAGGTTGGAGGACACTTGTGGGGAGACAGAAAGCTGCTTAAACTGTTTGCAAACATTAGACCAGGCTCAGAGCAAAGACCAACAGTCAGAAGGAGAAGGTCTCCACGCAGCTGAAGAGCAACGTGACATGGAAGATGAATGGAGGGAGAAAGAGAAGGCGAAAGGGTGAAGGAGAGAGAGAGCAGTGATGGAGATCATTAACTCAGGGAGTGTGAAATCAGGAAGAACCTCTGGAGGAAACAACAGTGTTGGAAAGAATCAAGGACTTCATTAGCAAACATGACGGAGATGTAACTACGTCACGTCACTTTCTGTCTCTATTTCCTTTATGTTGTTTCCTGGAAAACAAAGTCATCATCACTTGGAGTATTGACAAAACAGTTTTGTTGTTAAAAAGTGAAAAAATCCCATTCATAAAGTACATTTATGAACTTTTTTTTTTTTACAATTTTTTCACGACAATACGGTTGGACTCAATTCCTTATGTAACACATCTTTAGGCACATTAACCAAACCAGAACCAAAGTTTCCGTCATGAGCTCACCAGTTCTTCAGCGGTCAGGTGTTTCAGTCTCTCCTGGATCATGGCGGTCTGACTGTCGCTCATCACAAACTCTCCCCTGGAGTCTCCCATCACCAGCTCAGGCCACATGGAGCCTTCGCTGCGCTTCTGCAGAGTCACCTCCAAGCTGAAGACACAGTCGGTCAGAAATACTGTAAAAACCATTAACTAATAACGCAGCAATTACTTCATCACAAAATAGATCAGGGTTTATTTTAATAAATAAATATTATCAAAAAAATAAGAATAATCTGAACTTAATAATAAAACCCCAGGGTGAGAGTGTTAGTGAAATACTGGCAGAAACAAATAATAAAATCTAAATTCAATGTATGTTCATCTTTAATCCAGTTCTTCCACTTGGTTCAGACATATATGAATGCTGAGAGAATTTTTTTTTTCTTTTTTGCCTGAGAGCATCAGCTCCAATCTCAGTGGACCAACGATTTCAGCAGCCGAATCAATACATCTTCACTGTTCTGCTGTAGAAATCACAAGTACAGGTTTCAACTCTGCTGAAGACCACGTAAATGCAACACAAAGGGACGCTCTTCTGCTCTGGACAATGAGAGGAGGAAGGACGCTCTGTGCCTACACAGCTGTGAGATCTATAAGGGAAGAGAACCTGGACACTGGGATATTTTCTCTAGAGCAGTGATCTTTCTGTTTATTACCCTGTATTGTGTGTGTTAATAACAAAAAAGGACCTCCAGATGTTGTCTACATGAAAACACTCTGCCTCTCCATATGCATTTGCATCCCAACAATACATCTAGTCACAATATAAACACTGTGAGAGGAAATCATTAGCATTTTTTTTATTTCACGTTATTAACATATGCATGTGATGTCTTTTTTAACAGTAGCACATGTGCATATATACTGTACAAACATACAGTGTATATATATAAAAGTTGAGCTGTTTTTATATTTTGCATTGTATTTATATTTGTTTATATTGTTTTTATTTCTATTGTATTTGCATTTTATTTATATTTGTTTGCGTGTATGTATATATATACACACACACACACACACACACACACACACACACACACACACAGCACCCTATAGAAATCCGAGTTTGAGCAGACTCCAGGGAAATACATAAGAATGCAGAGAAGGTTGATGCTCATGTCCACTTCCCAGCGGAGGCAGACGTCCTCTTTCTCCTGCTCTATTTGCAACCTTCAGATGACAGAAGGTTGATCAGAACAGCACAAACAGTCCCTGTGCAATGATAAGTCCTGACACTGGACAGCCAAGAGGAAATAACTCACAAAGAGGCGGAGGAAACGTCTTGAATGAAAATATGACTCAACTCATGTTCATGATTGGCTGAAAAGATTCAGTAGTTTAGGTAATGAAAGACATTCAACTCTGGAAGTCTTTGTTTTTGTTTCCTGTTCTTGTGAATGCATGTTACATAAAAACCCAAGAGAAAAGGAAAAAAAAGAAAAAAAAGAAACTCCTCCACCTTCAAGCCCTTCAGAACCTTGTTTCACAAAACACTGGGTGTTCTCTGTCTTTTAGGGCTAAAATTCATTGACAAAGAGGGTTTTTCTCTGTGTTCTTCTTTTGTCATGATTAAATGACAAAATAATTGTGTTTTAACCAAAGCTGTCCTGCACAAACCTAGCTCTGGTAGGTATTAGCTGTTATGTATAGTGTCCACTCCACTTTAGACCAGGGGTGTCCAACTCAATTCCACAGTGGGTCACATTTAAAACTGTCATGAATCCACGGCCAGACTGAATATTTATTGAAAAAATAAGTGTAAATATTTCCCATTCTCCTGACATTAAATGTAGGGGCTGAGCTAGTGTCTCTTGAGTTCCTAGCAAGATATCGCTGGGGGCCCCACCCATCAGTGCCTGCGGGCCAGATTTTGCCCCCGGGCCTGAGTTTGACATCTCTGCTTTAGCCATGCTGCTCAGCTGAGTCTTTAAGAATCAAGTTTAAGCTTAGAGAACAAGTCATTAGTTTAGTTCACCTACTCAGGTATTTTACTCCCAGTTCTATGTCATGTTTTATTTTTTTTTTAATCTGTGACAGGAAGCAGCCCCAGGACTACAAACCTTTTGTTGTCCTTCAGGATCCAAGCACTGGCCTCTGGATCCACAGACTCATACGTCTGGCCCTGCAGTAATGGGGGGAAACCCCGCACTGCGATGCTAATGTCGTCTGGGGAGAGCCGGAACTGCACCTCCTCTTTGGTGACCCCCTCAGGCAAGCGCACACAAACGGTGATGTCCGCGGCTGTCTGCTGCCAGAAGTAGATGGGATCTGGATTCAAATGGAGGGTAAAGAGAAACGCATGGTAATAAAGTTAATGAGCGCCTCCTGCCAGCTGTTTCTAAGTTGCACGCAAACATCTACAGGAATGAAGAAATTGATGTGGGGTTTAGATGAATATCCATGACACCACGGACAGGGAGGCTGTTTGAATAAATCATTGAATTTCCTGTACAGCACACCAGGCTCTAAGGATGAGCAAGAATCAATGGACTGATGAAAATTCTTCTGGGGAAAAAAAAGGCCTTAAGTTGTCAGTTACAACATGGTCTTTAAAGATTTCCCCCATTTTGAAAGACTTCATTAGTAAAACCACAATCGTTGCAAAAAAGTACAGATCAATTCCAATATGGTGCTATTTTATTTAACAATACCACATCAATATTCTGATACGCTGGATTGGGTTTTCAATTAACCACTAAAGATTCATATTCATAAGGGATGTCCAATAGTATCGGTCACTAATTTTGCCCCCAAGAACCATTTACATTACACTAAAGAAATACCTGAAATCTTCTGATGTTCAAAAATGAAAAAAAGAAAACAAAACATTGAATTCAAGTTACACTATAAAATGCAAGAAAAACAATGATACGATCAGCCCAGAAATGACTAAACAGGACTCAGAGCAGTGTCTTCTGGATGGTTGGCTGACAGGTGGTTCGACCAAACCTGTGCAGCACTTTGTAGGCGTCGATGACTACGACAGTGAACGGGGCTATAAAACAACCTTTCTGAAGACTAATTTCGAAAAATAAATAATCATTGATTATTTGTCACTGCTGAATCAATAAAGAAGGTGATTAGACTTTACCTGCTTGTGTAAGTTAGATTTTTCAACACCACTTAACAGGTTCCAGTGGGGTTTGGTGCAACAACCCGGCCGCAGGCCAAGAATAACGTTTGTGACATGGATCTTAGCCAAGTGCTGAGTGAATACATTTTTTTAATGACTTTGGAGGTTGAGAAAAATGACCAAGGTTGGTTTGATGAACTGCTGCTTTTAATTTAATTAAAACAAATCTAGAAATGGAGGTTTATCATCAACTGCAGTCATATCAAGAGTGTTTGTCTCTGAAGGCCCACGTGAGCAGTGCCTTTCACTGTGCAGTTGGTTTTACAGTATAAAAAAGACTGTCCGTTTAGTCACATATTAACATGTGTTAAGACATTTTTAGTTTCTTAATAGTGTTGTTCACGCCTTGATCCCATTCTTTTGTCTGAATAAATCCACTGGTTTTTAGTCTGGTCTTATTCTGTTTGATCATCTATCGATTTTCCCCTCACTCTCATCAAGGACAAAGGCTGGACTGTGTCCCAGCTCAAGATGAAAACCACAATCATTTGTCAGATGGTGAAGGACAGAGTGAAGAGTTAGCGCTGGTCTCTGATTGGTGGCAGTGCTGAGATCACTGGTCTGTGTGATGACTGGAAGAACTGCAGGTCTTACTTTCTCACTTAGATGGTTTAAAAATGATTTTGGTTCCAGGCTACATGACCACACATGTGCTTCAACAACCACAGGAGACAACCCCGAGTACTGTTGTCCGTCTTTTTTGTTTTTTCATCCATTAAAATCGACTGTAGATTCTTGTACATTATTGGTTTGCTTGGGAAAAATTCAATCATTGGTCAGTTTTCTTCCCTGCAGTGGCCAAGGCTGCTAAAACATCTGGAAACAAATATGGTTCTTATTTACAGGTATATTTTCTTTACATTTTTGAAAGAATTATCATATACCATTTGTGTCTCATCTGTGAGTTAACCTAATGTCCAATCTGCAGGTTTTTGTTGCACAGGGACAACTAGAAATTTGGTAGAAGTTAAATTATGACAAGACAATGTTTTTTTAACTGAATAATGTGAGGTTTCATCTCAGGTGTCTTGAACTGAGCCATAATTTTGTTATCATGACATCATTTCCCAGCAGCACCTCTGACCCACCTGCCTTCTCCACCTCCATGGGCTCAGACTCAGGCTGCTCCACGGGACGGCCGTCCACGCTGGTGAAGACAAATGGCTTCTCTGAGGCCACCATTAGTCCTTTGCCCTGTGGCTCTACTGCTGCGTAGTGCGGCACTGACTTCCCCTTGAGGACCCTCCTCTTCTTCACCTCATATTTCTTCTCCTGACCTGGGAGTGGAAAACAAATGACACTGTGATTACATTTGGTTTTCTGGCAAATGGACGGTCAACCAGCCACAGTCTGAAGAGAGAGCTTGTTATGACATACTATTTTAAAGGCAACAAAGTCTGAAGTCACTCATCCATCAAAATGTTTACACACCATTTTCTCTTATGGATTTCTGCTTCTCTTTTGAAATATGACATGTTGTATTCAGACATTAACTAAGTCCTGGAGCTCAAAAACTGTCTACTCCAGTGGACAAATCCCAATCATTACATCTGATTATCCAGGTATAACTCAGTCAATGATCAATAAGAACCAATGATTTGCAACCTTTTCCAGCCATCACCTGGAATTCAAATTGGATCAGCTGAAATGTGTAGTATATTATTTCTAATACTAATTGTTCCAACTAATATTAATATGGATTAACATTTTTTAAAGTCAAATTCTGTCTCTCCAAACCCTTAAGCAGAACTAATCTAACTAAAATAATCCCACTGACAAACATAAATCTGATCCAAGCTTTTTAAATGAAAGCCCAGTGAAGGATCATTAACATCCAGGTACGTTTGTAAACACCTTGTTCTGCAGTGTTGGTCACGGTGATCCACTCCAGATACACGGAGAATTCACTCCCCGTGGTTTCCTCTGTGTCTTTCTTGATGCCGAGCAGCAGAACCTCCACAGTGTGGACTCCTGCCTGGACATGTGAGATGCTGTGGAGGACGATGAAGGGCTGGCCCATGTTTTCACTGAACAGAGGCTATAGGTAAAACGAGCAACAGGGAAAAAAAAAAGGCAGGAAAAAAAAAAAATCAAACATTCATGAGATGCTAATTCATGCTGAAGTTAAATAAAGACCGGTTTGTAAATAAAAACTAGATGTGTCCCCACAGGGAGCGTGATGCCAGTTGAGGACTTAGCAGGAGCGTGGAGTGCTCTTCAATGCCTATTTGTAAGCAAGTCCTAACTTAAGGGCTGTTAAGAGGAGACAGTCGACCGAAAAAAAAAAATGTTTATACTTCATTAAAAAAGGACACAAATAAATATTAAAACACTTAGAGCTGGGAATCAAATTTTAAACCATTCTTTTGATGAATACCTGAGTTTAAATATAGGAGCTGTTACATTCAACATTTTACTGCAGGTTATTAATATATTATTATTCACAGTTTTATGGTGATGTAGAGAAGCATGTCTGTATTAAGACAATCCTAAAATATTTACCTAGCAACGAAAAAAGTAAGGTGTACACGCTACCACGTAGTCACCGTTAGAGGTAACATAAACTTCCACCTGGATGACGTCAGCCCTTGAATGACGTCACTTCTCCTCTGTTCACACTTACCTCCCACTTGGAATGTGAACTGTCTCCTCTCTTGCCGGTGCGCAGGAGGAGCAGTCGGCCGTGGCCGTCACTCAAAGTAGCCCAGGTGGAGGAGGTGAGGCTGAGGGAGGCGCACACACCATCTTCACACTGGCTGGTCTCAGCAGGTATAGAGAACACCTCCCTGGGCTTGGTGAGGGCAGTATCCTGGTGTCACAAAGTCAAAAAGTCAGAAAAATCCGACACAAACACATACAGTAAACAGCAGCGTTTTCTTTGTGCCATGTTTATTTATAAAATACTGTCTCAAAAAAACAGAAAGTGAGCAGAGCGTTCTCACCCATAGAACATTTCAATTGAAAACATTGTCTGCATTGTCTGTTTACTAAACCTGCTGTTTACGTGAGTAAAAACCGCCGGAGGAAATGAACGGGCGATGGGGACAATGTGACAGATGACACATTGGTACAACTTTTTCTTGAAAAAAAAAAAACAACTTAATTTGAGCAGCTCAGTTGTGACTCACACAAAGAATCCAATGTGAATTTTTAATGAGAGATTGAAAGGCAGATAAAGATCAGTGGTTTTATATCAGCTGGGGCCACACAGGGAGAAAAAAAATAAATTAAAAAATAGATCGATAGGCAAAGGTGAATCTGAAAAACATCCATGAGAGGATCATTTCCTGGACGTGACTAAAATCCAGAGGTAAGTACGGAAAACAACTTTGAAACACAAGCTGAAAGCCGTGTGCTCATCAGCAAAGTTTGCTTCTGTCACATGGATGCAAATGTGACCTGGTGGTGATTCAGGCTTGGCACTGGATCACATTAGTAACAAACAGATATACAAACACATGAACTTCCATTCATCATTGCCTGATGTAACAGAGTCTGAAAATGGATCTTGCAGCAGTCGTCTTCTTGTTTCCATGGTGCATGACATGGTGTATTGTATACCCGTGCGTACGATGCCCTTTGGAGGTGGTTGGTTACACCGTCAGTGCTGTTAGCATCCTGAACAGAGAACAAACCCGGTACTGTACTGGCCAATAAGCAGAGACACAAAAGCTGCTGCCGTGGACGGTAATTATCATGTGATGATTGTAATTAGAATCTGCGGTAACACGTCCCCATAAAGAGTCGACTCATGATGTGACTGAAAGCTAGCAAATGACTGACGACGATCTTTCAGGCCAGTTAAGTTATTTTTATGAAGAAAAAAAAAAGTTAATAGATGAAGCAGTGATTATCTTCAATTTAGTCCACCAATGACGGAGACATAAAAGACATCTACAAAATGTCAGTCATCAATAACAAGAGGTAGAAACGGCATGAGAGTTTTTATAAAATAAATAGGTTTGACTTTAATATTTCACAACAGGTTACGACACAATAAAATAAAATGTTCATCCTGGTGCTGCTCCTCCTGACTTATAATCAAAGCAATTCATGAATAAAATACTTGTCTTACCAATTATGGCCACAAGAGGACACAAGAGGTCTAAACCCGTGACAACCCAGGGCTGCTTTTGGGCCATACTGATAAACCTTGGTACCTGTTCAGGTTTGGAACGTCAACTATAACCCTGGAATTATAAGCCCTCTCCTTTAACCTACAGAGAAGAGCCATAGACATTTACCTCCAATTAAACTATACATGTACACAACAATGTGGGCAACATAAGAATTAAGGCAACACAGAATATTATTAAAAATTCACCAAAGGGTTTATTCTTTTCAAAGGTTAGTGAAAATATGACATTCACCTTCAAAAGCTTCTTGTTTACCCTTGTTGGTCTTTATTTAGCTTTTGAAAATATATGTTTGCAATAAAATATCATTCAAATGTTACCATGTTTGGACCTGTTTTCCCAATTCTGATTGAGAACAGTTTGCTGTTAAAACATAACACAAGGGTTTTCATAAAGATTTTCCTGCCTGTCATTGAAGCCTCAATGACTGATGCCTAAACTGCACAAGTATTTCATCGCCACCTACTGGTGTGACATGTGTATTAATATTTACCAAGCAATAATCCCTGCTGTCACAACATCAAAACCATTAACATTTTAGTCGCAAACAATCAAGGCTGTGTTCAGCAGCACATGTTGACAAGTAGCAATTAGGACGTGCACGTGTCGCACATGCAGCAGGAGAACGTGGAAGAAAGAGCAGGAGGGATGAATGTCTTACCAAAGTCACTGTGAGACTGACAACTCTGCCTCCGCAGTCCACAAACAACACACTTTCTTCATACCAGGGGTCAAGGTGCAGGTAATTGTACATGCCAAAAGCACGGAGGTGTTCCAGAGTGTACTGGGTGTCCTTCAGCTTCACCTCGCCCACAGCTGGAAGACAATGACGGTAATGTCATTGTTAGAAAACACATGACTAAGCAATATTAGAACATTCCTGTCAGTCAGCGTTAATCCTAAAATCACTCCAGACAAACACCTGAACACGTGAACAGCATTGTGGGCTGTTGTAACCGCCCACAAATAAACATCAGTGTCTGTTAGAGGGCACTGTTTTATTGTTGTGATGTGGTTAGTGAACAATAAGACTCGTATATTGAATGGTTCAAGCTTTACATAACGACCTGTAAATACACACAGTCATGCATTAAAAAAAATTATATCTCATGTTAAATTCAATACTTTATAATCATAATCCTTGACTGCATCAATCCTTATGCATTGCCTCTTGATTCAAGAGACAATGCATCATTTTCTGTTGTTTTTGTTAGTTTTGAAACAGAAACATCATAGACATTTGATGCAAACTGATGGCTCCTGATTGGTGTAGCCTGTACACCACCACATGTGTCCTTTCAATGACAGATCAATAGATTGATAGATCGATAGACAGATAGACAGCCAAATAAAAGGTAAATACAAAAAATAAATAATAAAATAAAAAAATAAAATACACATAGGCAGATGTTTGAATGTGTAAGGCCTACACAGTGAACATCAGTAAATAAGTAGGTAAGTGGTAGAATTTTTTCACAGTGTTGTTCATTACTAACAGAGTAGTCGGTACTTTAGGTCATTCGTAAACTGTCGGTAAATTATTTGTTTTGTTCGATTGTGAAGCTTGAGTTTCTCTCACCTGCATCGAGCTCAACGTTGTAAGTCGGTAAAGAATCCAAAGATAATCGATAACTTTCAAAGTTGGGGTCCAGTAGGTCTCTGTTGACTTTTAGGGAACAGTTAGCCGCTGCCATGACTTTTCAGTTTTCACAAACCCGTTGGGAAATTAATAAGAAACAGTCAAACAGTAGATGAGATGAGGAAAACACACGTTTCCGGTTTTGTGCAACGCGGACCCATTTAAGAATGGACCAGGCAGCAATGCCCATTTATTATCTCTACAGTTAATTAAATAAAAGATGAATAAGGTACATTTAATGTTCTCGTATTATGTAAATGTGAAAATGCATCATATGTTACTGGTTTTTATTTTTAATACCGACACGGAACTATATTATTAGATAACGATCTTCCCGGAGCGTTTTTGAGAAGGGACAGAGTGCTCCCTCCGCCTAATAAACCCGACCAAAGGTATCGATTTGTGGAATTTCATAGAAATACGAGAGCGTTGCTATGTTTTTACACATTTTTGCACTTGATGTGACAAATATCTTTGTTTAATCAGTTCTCCAGTCAGATCATGAGCAAAGACTCACAGATGAGGGCTGCAATAAACCAGAAGCTGATAGAAATGGGAGAACGGGAGCGGTGAGGTTCTTCATCTTTGTTCACTCAGTCATCGTCTGTGTATCATATTCACACTGTAATTTTACTGCACAGCCTTAAGGAGTTGCTGAGGGCAAAGTTGGTGGAGTGTGGATGGAAGGACCAGCTGAAAGCTCACTGCAAAGGTATTTTCATTTTTGTCAAAAATCCACATTCTTTATATAAGCACTGATGAAATACCTTTTTCTAATTAAACCGCGACAACTGCTCTAATCCCCTCTTGTGTCCAGATGTGATCAGAGAAAAAGGCCTTGAACACGTGACAGTGGAAGACTTGGTCACAGAAGTCACTCCAAAAGGCAGAGGTAATGTTCAGGGATATTCTCATCACTCACAGTTCGAGATATGTTCAGGGTTAAAAGAGAGAGAGAGAGGATAAAATACTATCTGTCAAATAATGTTTATACAGGAGCCATTAAAATCCAGTTTAGAGATTAGGTTAGATTGATCTTCCAGATGAAACGCACAATAAATCTATATTATACATCATGTAAACACAGTGTATGAAATACTGTATGTCTGTATGGGCTTGACTGCTCACCAAAGGGAACAGAAAGTTCCAAACCGTACTTTGAGATACTCTCTTTTCACGTTGCGTGCATCTGAATGTGCCAATCATTTCAGCTGTACTGATAAAAGAGCCAACAGATATTTAACACAGTGACAAAGCAAATGTAGAAATGTCTGTGTCGTCTGTCTGATTGTTATCTTTGACCCACAAACAAACAGCCAGAAGGCACTTATGAAGTCAAACTAGACTGCGTCTGTCTGAAAGATCATTAAAGAAAAATATTCTATTTCTATTGTAATATTATTTATTATAGATTATTGTTTTTTAGATTATTGTTTTTTTCTGAAATTTTTTTATTATATATTAATATTGTTCTCACTGCCCTTTCAATCAAGAGTTATCAGCAAGAAAACTTTTTATTTAATATTTTTGGAAGAAGAATAAAATTTGTTTAATCAACCAAAAACTCCTGGGTGGTTGAGGAATCCCTGTCCAAGACCCGATGACTAACACCAAATAACTGAAAAATAAGATGTTGTCTTTAGCAGCTCTGAATGTTAAAACAAGTTAATGTTTTATATCTAAATATGTCATATTTTACATTATGAGGCTGTTGTTCATTAATGAGCTGTAATTTGACTATTATAAATCTGTCAGAGGTTGAGATGAATACATAGAACTTTCTGAATTCCTTTGGGAAATGTAGGATGAAGAGCAAACCTCTTCATTTTGGTCAATTTGAAAACACTCTTTGTAAACTCCATTGCAGTTTTGTTGTGTACAGGGCATCCCATTGTCTGCATTGTCTGTCTTATGGTAGCAGTCTAATTTGTTGTTTTTTTTTTCCCTTTCTGTGCTAAAGCACTGGTACCAGACAGTGTAAAGAAGGAGCTCCTGCAGCGAATCAGAGCCTTCCTGGCTCAGCACGCCACCTTGTGAAGGAACGCCTGTCTCTGTTTTTAATTCACTGCTTTCTTTGTTGTTGTTTTTTTTTTTTTTAAAGTTGTTGTAAATCCACTTCTTGGAATGTTGGTTCTCAATCTGAGCCTCACTAATGTGTTGTATATTTTATGTTTTGGTATCATGTGTTTTCATACATATTTTACTTTGTTTTTTTGCAGCATTTATGGACAAAAAAGGTGAAATAAAGTCATGACTATTTTGTGGTCCTGTCTGATGGATCGGTTATTGCATTTCAAAACATGACTCTGGTACAGCTAGCTACTTTTCTGCGCTTTGCTAATATTGAGAGAATTTGTATTTTTGCACGCGGCTTATGTCCTAATGATCTAAGGAAAAACAGCAACAACTATTACAAAATTATACTACTTTGAATAATTTAATGGGTCTTTCAGGTCTCTATTACTGAGACTAGTTTTGTTTTCCTTGGTTCATAGATTTTTTTTAGGCGTCTCAGTTTGAGCGCATGGGGTTTCATGACCCTGATGGAACAGTCTTAAAGGTGATGAGTGGCAGCGGCTGCAGATTCACTCAAACACTCTGCGTCATTATGTGAACCCGCTGTACAACATATCTGCTGGTTTTCGTGACTCTACACATGTGTAAATGGTCTTTTCATTCTCCAGTCAGCACAAACAATAGTGGGGGTATGTTAAGACTTTTAAATAGCAGTTTAAAAAAATTAAGTGGAGGCTGAGCTCAACAGGTTCAAAACTATTGAAAAAATGTCCCTTCTAGGCCAATTCACAGCAACATCTCCATCCTAGTGTCCCCGTGAGAGAGAAGCTCTTTGATTGTATGAAGCTAAATTTAGCACTGGGAGTTAGGAGCCAATGACAGCTCTGCAATTATAGTGTTAGCATCAGGTTTTCTAAAAGTCTTGATGGATGTTTCAAAAGAAAATGGAAACATTTCTAAAAGCAGTAATTATTTTTTCAACCTCCATCAACATGGAGCTGAAATGTGATGTTGATGGAATATCTGAAGACACACTGAGTCTCAACAACAGCCTTACATAACCTGCTTGAGTAGTGTTCATCCCACTCACTTAAAGCTCTTTTAAAACTGTTAAAAACCTCACAACGCCGATGGATTATACAAAAGATAATTCCAAACAACAGGCAGTTAGGGTTCACAGTAAGTGATGTCATGGTTTCACACAACAAATGATTATTTACACTCACATTCACACTAATGGTTAATTTAGGGATCAAATAGTAAGAGAGTTGAACTCATTTTGGTTCTGGAGCTACAAACGGTCTTGTGATATATCAACTAGGACAGACTAGGAAAATCATAACCTTATTAACTATTAATAATAATGAGTTACATTTCCTATTTACATATGTATAACTAAACTCCAACAACTTCATAATTCCTGACAATAAAAAGGGTTTTTTTATTTTTTTGACTTTTCGGGTGTCCTGTATTAAATAATGTAGCAGCCTGATTTTTGCCCACAGTCTTTATGTTTTTGCACCCATGTCAGATAATAAAGTAGTTCCCTCAGATATCAATGTTTTTGAATGGATTTCTAAAGACTAAGGGTTCTGGTCATATCATCCACCGTACACCCCATATATAGTAGTATATTGTATTATTAATATTGTATAGAACATGCTCCTCATTTTAAAAGTGATCTCAGTTTGTTTCTTTGCCTAGTAGTGTAATTGTTGCCTGCCGTCACATTGTCCCCGTGACTTCCAAGAGTAGAACGTTCAGATATTCCAGATTTTTACAAATAATTTTATTAATCTATTGTATTATTATTATTCATTCTATTTATGATGATTATTTTTACTAAGCACAAAAAACAATTATGTACACTGTATATTTATGGATTTTTTTAATCCTCCCTCCAAGTGTCAGTTCCCCTAAAAAATATGAAGTCTTACATAAAATCTAAAAACAGACATGAATCACTGACTGTTACTGAAATCATAGACATTCTTTTTACTATTGTTCCTCTTTTTTCCCCTCCTTGAAGTCACCATACTCCTACTTCACCTCCTCTGATGGAGACCGTAACACACACTACAAAATGCTACTTAACAACTTATACTACCCTAGACTGTGGCTGAGGGTTTTAAAGCATTATCTCCACAGGGCGCCTATAAACAGGAGACGGCTCGGATGTCCTACAGATTTGTGTGTCTGTGTAGCTGCAGAAACAGCCAGGGAGTGGAGTTACACAACCTGTGGTCAGCAGTCTGGGTGACATCATCATAACTTGCGCAACACAAGCACTTAAGACAATGACATAATTTACTGACAAGTGTTACACACTACATACTGTACACACAACTTTCCTCGAAAATTCTGCAGTACCACCAACGTTGGTTCTGATTTGTATATCATATCATAATGGTTCACAAATTGAGGTTTGAGGAACCTAAGGAGGTCGAATGATCACCATCACAGGACCTCTTTAAAGTCCACATCAACTAGGTACCTCATATCTTAACTGCTACCTACTGTACATGATACTTGCTTTAAGATCTTATAATGTTCTGTAAAAAAATCTTCAAGCTAATTTATTATTATTATTTTTATCTAATTCTCAACATACTGTATTTGAGAAAACTCCACTATTGGTGACTATTGTTAAGGCATCAACACCTCATGGAAAAGAATAAATAAACTCTGCAGTGTTTCTTCTAGAGTTTCCTCCATTTCTATCCATAGACTTAAATTGTGTATTTTAATAATGTCAATTCATAATAATTTTTTTTTCCTGGTTTTGAAGAGTAATTTATTGTGTACTGACAGCTGGTAACAGACTATCGTGATGCTGGTACAGGTAACAATGCAGGTGAGTGTAGTGATTCAATCTGTGTCGGCGCCACCCAGCTACCGGTGAGGGCGGAACAATGAGCTGCTGTATAAAGCAGAGGAGTCAGAGGGCTTTACAGCCAATGTGTGTTTGTGTACATCAGAGTGTGTGTGTGTGTGTGTGTGTCAGTACACCAGAGACAAGTGACCAGTTGACCAAACTTTCTCACTGACAGAAGGTAGAGTTAAAACATTGTAATATTGTGTTGTCTGTTTCTTGATAACGGTATTGATTGTTATTAACAATAACACTGAAATATTGATGACATTGGTTCCATTGATTGTGCTTTTATTTGTTCTTTGTTTGAATTTTAACATCCTGATGTTAAGTCTTATGTGTTTTAACCAATCCAACACTTTTGCTAAAATTAACTTGTTTGACAAATAGCTCAATATATACCTATGTCTGAAATATTGCAATAATTTCTATTGTTGTAAATTTAATTTAATAATTTAATTTTTTCCCACTCCAGATTTTTCATCTTGCTCTTTAGTTAGGTTTTCTACTTCAACACAAAAGAATTAATGAAACATACAGCTTAGGTTAAATGTTCCACCACTATGTCCACAGCTTCACCTCCCAACCTCAGGCTGTAGGTGGTGCACCAGAGGAGCTCCATGAACATGGAGTCATTAATTAAATCAACTGCTTTTCTGCTCATACTGTGGAGCTGCTGCAGTGAGTAAAACACACTAACAAAGAAAGAACAGCAAGTGGAGGTTCACAAATAAGACGTTTTTGATTGTTTTTGTTTTCTAATTTTACTCCAGGGGCTCAAACAGTTAATTACATATCACCACATCAAGGCAGCAAAGAGGGGGCCCAACATCTGACCATTTCAGGAAGTGGTGAGACATTCATTCATACACACAATATAAAAATACAAATTATACATTGCTTATTTTGTAGTTTATACAACAAAATCTCAAAATTTGTAGCATTTAAGTCAATAAATAATTAACCAATTTGTCTGAAACTGAATTTTATTATCATTATATGTTATATATTTTGTCCAAAAAAACTTTTTTCCACCACTAAAAGTATGTATGTATATACACTGTGTGTATATACATACACACAGCACTCATATTACTGTTGACGAGGTAAATACTCAGCTGAGTTGTAGTAGTAAATATTTCTTGCCTCAGTCTGGAGTGCACCATGTGAAGTCAAATTAATTACAATAATTTGATACTGCTATGTTGGCAACCCTGACAATAACCTTATAAGTGGACTCATTATATACTTTTACAGAATGCAGCTGGTAATTACGAGAAATGACACAATGACTGAGTTTATATAACATCAAATTTAATCGAGCTGTTGTTCTTTGTACAATAACTGTGTTTCCATTAGAGTCTATCAACAGTAACAACGCCATATATATATATATATGGCAAAAAAACAAGGAACCACAGCTGCGACATCATGTACATCAATAATAACACAATAAAAAAATAAATCAATTTTACTCACCAAAGACGCCATCTTAACTGTCCACAATATCCATTATCCTCGCTCTCCTGAAGAAAACTTCTGTTACGCTGTTGTCCAGATTAACCTATCTCTCGGTCTCCTCCATGTTGGATTGTTGAAAGTCAAAAAGTGAACTTTAATTCGCCCCAGGTAGGTAATATCAGCTTGACGATGAGAAAAAAAACCAAATGAATCTGATTTTCGCGCGGTTCGACAGCTACTCTTAATGTCCAGACTTGCGTTATTTAACTATCCAATCAAAACACTTACATCTCCGACGTTAACACACTCGGGCGACAGACGGCCTCAAGGTAGCAACAATAATCTGATTGGTTAAAAAATATCACTGGGCGGATTTATTCCACCTTGTCAATGCATGATCAATAGAAATATGATTGGTTGAAAACTCGCGTATATGCGACCGGAAGTAGCGAAACTAAAAGAAAAGCTATCCAAATAAAAATAACGAACGATTCTGTATCATATCTTAAACATTAATACGAAAGGAATATAAATAACTAACCGATATTGTACTGTTTGAAAACTTTGTTTAAAAATAAAAAAATATTTTGACGTCAATAGTACTTCAACAATAAATTGTTAACTTGCCTTTTTTTTAAAGGTTTTGCTCAGGAGAGCCAATTCCAGCTGAATCCCCAAAGTGACTCCTTTGGTAACCGTGTGACTCTGGTGTCAGACACTCTCTCAGTCCCCTGTGATGTGGAAAAGGATTCCACACATGGAAACCAGATCATATGTTACACCAGGTATCCATCGAACACGAGAAATGCAATTACTCTATACACCAGGATTGAATAATTGATCTCTTATCTAGTTTTTCTTTTTAAAATTTTCCATTATTATTAGGCAATTACTGGCCATTATTTACTTTAAATTATTAATTGTTAGTGTTGTTGTTTAGATCTTAGTGTTGTTGAGCTTTTATTTACCCTTTCTTAGATTCAGTGTCTGTTGTCATTCTTGTTGTTGACGTTCTTGTTGTCGTTGCTCTGACCAAGTATTTTCCTTTTGCAGACCTATGCCATATGACCACTATGTGGTACATGTGAGTGTGGATGGCGTGGACATCCCTGACAACAAAATTTGCCGTGGGGCTTACAAACATTACCACTGCAGCCTTTATGTATGTTTGAGCACTGAAAAAAAAATACAGCTCCTAATAACCTTGGTCCCGTTGCTGCATGCATTTACATTTCATTCCTGTTTTTCTTCCGTCCTCAGATTAAGTGGCCTCGCACCCCGACGATCATATCACTGAACCCTGTCAGTGGTCCACCAGGTACGATTGCTACTCAGTATCTGCAGTGAATTTTGCAAAAACCTCATTTTAAAACCACTTCTATCCAATGTGAAATGACGCAGGGTCGCTGGTGAGGATCAGAGGACTGATCTTTTCAGACGTGTATGGACGGAATTCTAAGAAGAGTTCAAACAACCTTGACACCAGATTCTTAAGGTATGAAAGAAACACATTTGGACCATTGGAAATAATTGCCAAAAGAGTTCCAAAGCCCTGGTCTCAGCTTACTTGAATAATTTCTCATTTTTTCTTGTCTGCAGAGCCTACATGGGGGGAATGCCCTGTGAACTACTGAAACCCAACTCAGACGAACTGTAAGAATCTGTTGCTCATATGTAACGTACAACTGGACAGGTTGTACTGGACTGTAGCAACCAAGATGCTACATTTCTAATACTCTTTATGACAACATTTACTGGGGAAACACAGGCTTCGCAAGCAAAGGGCAAAAATATAATGATAATATTAATAAATTATTTATTTGGACAAAGTTAACGGGCTGCTTTAAGAAGCTCAACGGGCCACATTTGGCCCCCGGGCCTTAGTTTGCCCATGCCTAAACTAGTGGTGCTAATTATTCAGGCAGAGCTTTAGCAGTGAAATATATTGTTGTGTGTCTGAAGATATGAACTGCAATTGGACCACGAAGGAACCTGGTGGGGACACATGAGCTGCAGAACCACAGGAACATATGTCGGTAAGAAACTTTGGGTCACTACTGAAGTTGTCCCATGACTCAATAATATTTTTGCAAATTAAATCAGTCAACTAACATGTTTCCTTTGCCTCCAACTTCAGGCCATCACAACTTAACCTATATCCTTGATGGTGAATTTGGAAGGTAAGGATTTTTTTTTCTGACTACTAAGTTGTCCAGGTCTTTTGTAGTTAACATTAGGCTTCTAGCATTGTTACACTAACAGTTGCACTATAATAATTTTTTATCCCCAATCCATAGATCACACACGGATAAGCCTGTTTATAGAGTTTCCTCCCTCAACAAACTGCACATGTTTCAAACCTATACAGGTAACATTTAGAGTTATTGTAAAAACTTTCTAAAAGGTAGAGAAGGAATTTTTTCTGAAGAGTGAAATGAGTGTATGTTTTCAGAGGTGACAGGAGTCTCTCCGTCCTCGGGCAGTGTCATGGGCGGAACCCTGCTGACCATCCATGGCAGCAGGTTTGACAACACTGACCAAGAGATTCGTGTTCTTGTCGGAGGTAAACTGCAACACAAGAGGGGAGACTGACCAAATGAACATATGATCAGGAAAAAACATAGGTTGAATTAATCTCTCTACATGTTTAGCATCTGTTTACTTTGCTGAAAAGTTTGCTACAGGAGAAGGAATTAGAAAGGGAAAAAAAGTTGGGGACAAATATATTGTTTTGCTTTTGGCAACCTGGTTAAAATGGAAAACTTCAGTCACATGTCACTTATTTCCTTGTCGTTACCTGTCATTGTCGTCTCATGTTGTTATGGTACAACAAGCAGCTACACTTTGTCTCTTCGAAACAAAACTCCCTCATGGTTCAGGACCCACAATTATATGTGTTGCTAAAGAATCACCTTTAGCAACACAAAAGAATGTTTGCACATATCTAACAACAAAAGGAAAAATGTGGAGTTCCTGTACAGTGAATAATAGGAGATGCAGCCGACCATATCAGAGCCTTCGTGGGTCATTTCCCAGACTGACGGAGCTTAGTTCACTTTTGAAGCATTCTGCATGAAATTCATAAAGTGTTTTTCAGTCTGTGCTGTGTGTTTCCCATGTTTAACATGTCATCATGAAACACAACACAACACAAATCGTTTAAACAATCGTCTGCAACAAAGGAGTTTTGTATTGTTTCTCTTCTTCACATCCTGAATCACATTCATTATTGCTTTATCATGGAATATTGAAAATCAAATTAAGAAGTCAAGCCAGTGTCTGGTTCTTCACATTTAGACCTAGAAAACCCCAATGTACATGCCATCATGTACATTTTCTGGCCTCAGAAACTCCTGGAAATCTACTTAAAAATATGATTAACTGGCCCATTTAACAATTACTATAATATAATTATAATGTATTTCTATCAAACTTATCGAACTTGTTGCCTTTGTTCACCTGAAGGTCTGCCGTGCGAAGTCCAGAGCTGGTCTGACGACACTATCACATGCAGAACGCCAGCTCACGCCATGGACCCCAATGTGACACTGTACCCAGGTGAGAACATTTTGTCTCTCCAGTCTTTTGTTGTCACCTGGCAGTAAACTCCCACCGTCCTTCTCTTGTCATTGTCCTTTCTGCTGTGTCATTATCTACACAATGGACTAATGACATTTGTCAACTCAAGCGACGAAAGAATCCGGAGCGTCTGTCAAAACAGTCTGTCTTTAAGATTACGATTTCGCTCTGTCACATGTCACACTTTATCACAGTTCAGACGACTTTGATGTCTGTGTGTACCAACTGTGAAGCAAAGGGTTATCGCACACGGGAAAAACCATGTGTTGTTGTCTATACATCTTACTCCAGAATTTGGGACCTTCTATGCCTGCCACCCAAATCACACTGCACTGTACTTCTCATCAACCTTCCTGTATGTGGTGAGCCCACTAAAAGGAAGCCTACTGTCCTTACCAGGATTCAATCTAACCCATTCTTGTTCCACACCAATGACACAGACATAGACTATGGTTCAGACTAGTGTTACACAACCTTTTTTGCGCCACAGACCGGTTAAATATCTTGTACTTTTTTCACGGACCGGTCGTTAAGCTGTGGCAGATAAATATCCCTATCTGAAATATTTTCCTACCTATAAGATTTTCCTACCCTAATTAACAGGGACTTCTCCTATAATTTTCTCCTACCAGACTGGTAGGAGATAAAAGTAAGAATCTTGTATAAATTTTGAGTTTATTGTTGTTCTTCACTGAGAAAATATTTCCTAATCAAATATAGTTGCATTGTTGACGATAGAATCCTAGCCAGATGGGGCCAAAAGGAAACATTACCAACATTCACCCACGGACCTGTACCGGTCCCTGGCCCAGTGGTTGGGTACCACTGGTTTAGAGAACAACTACCTTCGTACTTTGTTCAGTACCTGGAACCATCAACCAAGTGACAAACTTACAACATTATAGATTTGATTCTCAAATCTTTCATCTGACTTCCAGGCAGCAGAGGTTTGATGGTGGAAGGCTGGAATAACACCAGACCACGGTATCTGACCAACCTGTGGAACCTCAACGAAAACTCCACTGGATACTGGTCTGAATGGATCGACTCCTTCCGCCGCACCTATCCCTTGTCCCATGACTATTTCTGCACCAGGACCCAAGGCTTCTTCGTCCCGCCATCCAGCGGCAACTACAACATGTACCTTCACTGTGACGATCGTTGCCAGCTCTACATGAGCAACTCCAGCCGACCAGAAGACAAAGTACGAGTGACACAGAAAAGTTGGGGTTGTTTTTTTTTTCTGTTCGCTCTAACATTTCCTCATCTCCACTCAAGGTTAAAGTTGCTGACCAGCCGTATTATGTCAGAGACCACCTCAAACTGGACTCACAAAAGTCAGACGTCATGATTTTAGAGGGAGGGAAACCGTACGTATGACAATGAAGGCTATCTCTGAGTTTGGAGTATGTTGTGAGAATCTGAGGTGAAAGAAACTTTGATACTCCTGCAGGTACTACATTGAACTCCTACAGCAGGAATATGGCGGTGCAGCAAGCATCAATATTGGCTTCTTTAAAGAGGACAGCACCTACACAGAGGACCAGACGGATGACGCCATCAACGAGGTCCAGCACATCCTGGCCAACTATGACGTGTACGATGAGGAACAGGTACGAAACTTATCTGACATTTGACTCAACACTAAGGAATTCATGCTTTTTGCCACTGATAATTTTTTTTAATGTGACCGTTTTTGGGCAAGTTACTTTTAAAAAAGTAACTTATTACTTTACTAGTTACTGCTCTGAAAAAGTTACTAGTTACTAAATTATAAAAGTAACTAATAACTAGTGACTTCACTTTAAATAATAATAATAAAAAAACATAAAAAAAAGTTTTGTGTTGTGTTCTGTTAGTCCCACCACTGAATGTGACGAGCTGTTCTGGACTATGATTTACTGTTGGCTCAACTCTTTAAAGTGAATGGCTTTGACAAACAATAAATAGCAAGAAGTGTGTGACATACACTCTCTTCCCTCAGGTGTTTACCTTCAACGTTTGGCCCACTGACACAGTCAGTGTCAAAGAGGTTCAGATAGTGACTGTCAGCTGCCCCTCTGGTTCCTGTGGCCACTTCATTCTAGGATATGGACTGGCTAAGACGGGTAACAGAAAGAAAAGATAAAATTAAGATTTCCCTTCTTTGTTTGTTTGTTGAATATAATTTTGTATAATCACTTTTTTTCTGTCTTCTTTAGAACAAATACCTTTCGGTTCCAGTGCTGCTGTTGTGGAACGAGCCTTGGACAACCTGTGGTCCATCAAACCTGACACGGTTGAAGTCAGTAAAGCAGAAGACAGCGACGGATCTCACTACACTGTCACGTTCAACTCTGACAGAGGTGAGGACACAAAAAAAATCAAATTAAACAAGACCATGGAAAAACACAAGTCCTTTTGCAAGTCTTTGGTCACGAGTCCAAGTCAAGTCCCTAAAAAAGTCCCTCTTGTCTCTTCTGGTCTACAAAATCCATGTTTGAGATATGGTTTAGACAAGATTGATTCAAGTCTGTGTCTGTGTTGGAAACTCTGACTCCACATCTTTGCCTTTTCTTTAAGGAATCCACTCAGAAATGAACATTCATTCTTTCCTGCATAATGTCAAAAATATACAAATATTATAATACACCTTCTGTCTGGAACCCAGGTGACTTCCAGCTGCTGTCGGTGGAGGCGTTTGGAGGAAGTCCCACCACCAGTGTGATGGAGTTGACGAAGGGAAAGAGCAACATGCAGACCTTCACTCTGCTCTGGGAGGGAATTCCTATGGAGCCTCTGCCCTTCAACGCATCTGAAGCTGAGGTGAGGGATTGGACTGCACCCTGCAGACAAAACATGACAAAGTCCAATCAAATAAACCATCCCTGCAGACACCACCAGCTCCGTCAGGTGGTGTTCATGTGTGGGATAAACAGATAAAAAAAATGTAGCGACATTATTGGAAAAAAATGGAGAAACATGTGCTAAAAGAAAAGGCAAAAAAAATATGACAAAAAAAATAAAAATCTTTTACCACAACCTATTCCACAGTGATTTACAAGCAGTTTTTAAAGATGCTAAAAACCCTGGACTGATGTGACTGCAGATTGTCTGATGTTGATGATGTGAATTTGCTGGTGGATTCTGACAGGTCCAGACAGCGCTGGAGAACCTGATGACAGCTGAGTGTCCCGTCGAGATCCTGTCCACAGAGGGAAGAGACGTCAAGTACTTCCAGGACTTTGAAGGAGACAACTCCCAGGTCAGTGCACAAAAAAGAAGAGGAGGAAGAAGGAGGAAGAAGCCAGTCTGGGATTTTAGGTCTTTGTTCTGAGCAGTTTGTTATTTCCTCACCAGTTTGACACAAAAAATGAAGGAACTCCAGTGCAGCATTCTGCCTTCTGTGGCCAGTGGTCCCTGAAGAACCCGCAGATTCTTTTTAAATCCAGTTACACCAACGCTGATGGAAACCAATACAAAAAGATCACTTTGAGTGACCACCCAATGGTAAAGACACCACATCACACCACACCACTACAATACACTGAACAACCCAAAGCTTTCACTCTGACGGTTGAGAACATTGTTATTTTACTAAATACTGACTTTCCTTTAAAAAACTGTTTAAATAACAATGGCTTTGTTGACAAATAGAGTTTTCAGAATGATTTCAACCATAACGTTATTTTGCGCTCAGTATCCAGAATAGAGAACTTCCTGGAGATTGTTTAGACATAAGGAAAAGACATGGTTATGGGTTTTTCTTTTGTTAACAAATAGCTCTGAGGATAATGTGGAAAAATCTGAGGGATAGAAAGCTGTAAGGAAAAAAAAAATCCTACAGCTGATGAACTGAGAATAATAATTTAATACACAAAAAAAACATACGTATAATTTAATGATTATTATTTATTTGAGTAAATGTCACCACTCCACCTGCTCCTCCTCCAGATATGTTTCGCCTACAAGGGAACACTCCAGGGGAAAGTAGGGATGAAGTTTTCCTACCGTAACCTTGAAGGCACCACCAGCACAGTGACTGCAGAGATCAGCGTCCCCTTCAACACGGGCCAAGAGTCAGTCCACCTTTAACCTTCTATTCCTCTAAATTAGCCTTTTGACCAGTCTTAGGTTGGGGACCTATCTTCAGATTCTCTGATAAGCTGATGATGTTCTTCAACAGATGGAGCTACAAATGCTTGGACATGGAGGAGTCTCTACAGACCCAGTACATGGGCACCGGCCACAGTCTGGCAGAGTTTTACCTCTACAAAGACCCGTCTGGAGAAGACTTCTACGTGGACGCCGTCCACATTGGGAAATTGCCCACCACCATGAATCAGCCTGGTACACAACTAGATGATTTTATCAAGTCTGGAAGGAAAAAGATTGAACTTGTCATAGACCAGGAAAAGATCTTCTCATTATTAAAACTTGTCTCCAACCCATATTCTACTTGTCTTCCACTTCCACATGCTTTCCTACATGTAGATTGTGTCATCATGTGTTTTTTTTTTTTTTCAGGTGTCCCTCAAAGGAGGAGGCCGCCACCATTTGAGCTCAGTGGCCGATCCTTTGAGTCCTTCACTGTGGTCAAAGATTTGTCCAGTGAATCTCAGATCAGTTATCAGATTCAGGCCACACCAGTTGACTGCGCCTTCAACTTCCCCATGATGGAGGTTGGCTTCCTTCAGGTAACTGGCTGATTTTACTGCTTTGAAAATCCTGAACCCGATCTTTAAGTCCAACCATCACTGTTGTTGGGGACACAGGATCACCAGAAGGTCTGAGACGCTGAAAACTGAAGCCTTGTTAAAGAACATCTCCAGGCCAGGAATCAGTCAGAGAAAAATAAACCAACAATGTGGTTTCTCTAAGTCTGTCTTAAATGTCTTGGGAAACAAACCCAGACAGACAACGGCCTGGGGTCAGAAATCTAACCCACAGCTCCACCACCACCCAGATTATGGATAATCCCATCAGCATCAGGATTACCCAATTAGTCCTGATGACGATTATATGAAAACATCACATGGAACATTTCCCAGAGATAAAATAGGAAGCAGTGAGTGTGTCAGTAAAACAGGAAGTGTTCAGTGGCCTGAGGTCTTGTGATACAGTGTCAACTGTGATTAATTAATGTGTATCACATCCTTCATAGAACTGTTGGGTAAAACGATCAACAAAGGGACATTAACAATGAAATACATGATATCAAAGAACAACAATTAGACATTAATATTGGACGTAACTGTTGTGTCCATGAAGTGTAGAAATCAGCTTATATGCTGCAAGTCATCTGTGTTTAGCTGTGAATATTCTGATTTTCTGGAAACTTACATGTCATTTCTGACTGGTTTTGAAGTCGATGAGCAGCAGCATGGACGCAGCAGAGTTCCAGGAAGGCGCAGGCACCATCAGCATCACTCGACCTCACCGGGCTACAAGTCCTCTGTCCGGCACCTTCGACGTGGAGGCGTATGGAGGACGAGCTGAAGGTGATACAGACGGAACAGGATTTTGTCCATTTGAGGAAGATGTCAAAGTAGTTCCTCACTGACATTACAAACCTTTCCGAAAAATCACTTCTAAAGTGGGAGTTTAATTTCTGATAAGACTTCCATTGTTAGTGGGTGAAGTCGCCCCCTGCTGGCCTACAGACTCTCCTCCAGGCCCACTTGGCTAAACTTAAAGTAATTTGTGACAGTAACTGAGTTGATTCCCTGTTTTCAAACTGCTCTGTGCTGTTGCTGAAACCAGAAGCCACTTTTTTACCTGAAGGTTTATTTTATGTTCATTTTTGGGGGGAATTTCCAAAGATTCTCAGGTTTCGTTTGTTTACTGCTCTAAGCTTCTGTGAAGATGTCACAAACACAATAGGCTGTAAACACAGACACATCACACCCAACACTGGACACTACATTCAAACTCTAATTTACTGTAAATTATACATTAACACTATTATATTAGAATGTAGTTTTTAGTTGACTGGCGTTAGAACAGTATCTGTTGGTCCTCCGTGGTTCAAGTGTTTCCTGGTGTCCTCCTCAGGTCTGTCAGTGGACATCGGCGAGGACGATCTAAAGTATGCTCTGGAGGGAATCGAAGGGATGGGACAGCTCAAGGTTGAATGGAAGGGAAGCTGTACCAAGCCCAGATGGCGTGTAGAGTGGCTGAACAAGCCCGGAGACCAACCACTGTTACAGGTCTGAGTCCTGAACCCACCCAGGGACCAGGGACAGCTTCTCCCCTTAGAAAAGTTAGCTATAGATATGTGAATGGAAACTTGTAAAATAAGCCCAAATAATAGTTAAATATAAATAACTAATCACTAATTGCTAAATTAGCTCAACGCTAATGCTTAAGTATGCTAAATATTTCGCTCAAATAGCTGCTAAAAATGCTAAAATTAACCTAAAGTTTATTAGAAATTAGGCCAGAAATAACTTTAGACAAAATGTGTCAGTGAGAAAGTTGCTGAGAATTAGCAACAAAATGTCATCTATAAATGTAATGTTGCATATTCTCCATAAACCGTTTCTTCGTCATCACCAAAATATCTTTGTTCCAATGTTTTCATCATTGTCTGCAGATCAACGACACATCAGTCGTCGGCAACAACGTGAGGGTTTTTGCCAAAGAGCAGAAAAAAGGTGGGCTGTTGATTCGCAGCCTGTCGGGCGATTTCTTCCGTGTGGCAGAAACCAAACCCCAGGTACAAAAGTCAAAACACCTGCAGCACAGTGGCCTTTGAATGAATGATCCACCTGTCAGCTCAGCTCAGCCGTATAGTCTGCTCTCTAGGTCGTCTTTGTCTTCTCACTCAAACATCCTGTAGAGCTGGTCGTCCCGCTGTCGACCGATTGTGCAACGCTGTTGTATTTAACGATGCCTCAGGAGACAAATTATGGTCTCTAGTAATAGCAGCTCTGTTTTGACCTGTCCGACAGCTGCAGTCGTGTTCTACTGTTGTAATGAGTCTTTTTACATGATGTCGTTGGACAGGTGGAGGTCTTCATCAACGGCATTCCTTCCAAATGTTCAGGCGACTGTGGGTTCGAGTGGAAGGAGGAGCAGTCACCAGTTGTGAGTGGAATCAGTCCATCAGCAGGTGATCATTTCTCAGAAGTTGCTCTTTTGACGAGTATGTTGTAGAGAAGAATCCTCTGGGATTCAAAGGGAAATGTCTTCAGTGGTCGTGAGCAAATCCAACTCCCTGTATCTGAGACAAACATCCAATGATTCCCTTCAGGAGTTAGAACCTTCACAGACTCAGACTCAGTCCCTTCATTGACTTGGTGTCAGACTTGATTCCATGGTCAGAGTCGTTGTGAACACGTGTCACTGTGTTCCCAGGATCTGTTGGAACTCTTCTGACCATAAGTGGATCGGGCTTCAGCTCCGTCAGTGCCTCCGTCTTGGTGGGCGAGGCCGGGTGTGATGTGCAATCAACCACAGGTGAGAAGAAGACGTTATAAACCAATGAAGAGATAATAATGATGAGACGTGGATCAGGACTTGTGAGATTTCTGTGTTTCCAGAAACCACTGTGGTCTGCAGACTGGCCAATGGCAGTGCTGGAACTTACCCTGTCTCAGTCAACTTCCCCTCCCTGGGTGAGGCACGATACCAGGACGACATTGTCCCTGAGTTCACTATTGAGCTCATCGTCTCATCCTTGACTCCGCTGACTGGAAGTTTGGCAGGTAGAGCCAGAACTAACATTTCACCTCAGCCACGGATTAGTCTCTTTAAGCTGGAGCCACATGTCACACCAAAATCATTGAGTAAATCCTCAGATTAACAACAAACAGGGATTCTAACTGCTATTCTTTGTTTGGCCTCAGGGGGCACTCTGCTCACTCTGACAGGTCACGGCTTCAGCTTCAACACTTCAGTCACCATCGGACTGGAAGAGTGTGTTGTGGTTGAGTCCAGTGAAAACGAGTTGAAGTGTAGAACCCCATCAGTAAGTAGAGTCAGCAGTGACTGGGACACACATGACCCTTGAACTCAGATCCTTACACTCTACTCGCAGCTAATGGTTTTCATAACCCCAAGTGCAGGTCTCTTCAGAACTCTGTACTTGACTTCTACACCAACGTTAATCAATGACATGGTTCCAGGGTTCTGCAGGAGCCATGGAAGTCTACGTGTCGATTGACGTCATCAGCGCCGTAGCCCCAGAGCAGTTTACCTACGACGCGGGGTTCACATCCCGGATCACACAGAGATCAGCTGTCTTCTCCCTAAACTGGACCCAGGTGTTTACAAGGTGGACCTGCAGGTTGGAAACAATGGATACAGCCAGTTAAGGTAAAGAAACCCAGAAGACGTGTCTCAACATGAGCATGTGTTTTCAATGGGGATTTTGATGAGGGATTTTCAATGACAACGACAAAGAATGACTGAATTCACTCAAAAGAAAAGAAACACAGTAGTAATGCAAATTAGTCTAATATTCACAATATTTTCTCAGTGAAATGAATGAAAAAAACATGATTTTATGTTATATATATAAATCACTTAAACGATACAATTAATTATAAAAATGATGATAAATATTAAAAATCACAATCAAACCTTATAGTTATTTATGTATTTTATATATTACATTACATTTACATTTAGAAGATGCTTTTAAGCAGTATTATAAAGACTATACTTGACTTATTTATCTAATGTCAGCCTCACCTGGTGTAGATCTTACAAACACAAAAGGAATTCAAATACCCTCCCCACAAAAAAAAAAAAAAGCTGGCAGAGAAGTGTTTTTTTTAGACTCTTTTGTTGGTTTTTCTTTTCAGTGATGGCCAGACTGGTTACATTCGATACAGTCTCTCAGTGTCCAACATCAGTCCGCGGTACGGATCCTTGGTGGGCGGAACCATCCTCACTGTGACTGGGTCCGGATTCAGTGACGATGCGTCTGAAAACAGAGTCTTTATTGGTGAGAGAGAAAGAACAAACAAAATAAATCCTCACCAGTCCTCACTCTGAAGTCACTCATTGATTTGTGGTGTGTCAGGTGACGCCGAGTGTGAAGTGACCATGTCCTCGTCCAGTGAGCTGCTGTGTGTCCTGCAGTCAGAGGAGAAGACCTACATTATCACCAATCAGGGTGTAGACCGCGGTATGTCCTCAAAAACAGGACAGCGCCACCTGTGTTGTTAACATGAGAGGAATTAATCATTTCTGTGTCTGTATCTCCCAGTTTATGGACAGGGTTTTGCTTGGAGTTCTCCCTCCGTCTCGGTGTTTGTGGGAGACACTGTCACCTGGCAGTGGAAGGCTCCCGCCTTACAGAAAGTGGGCTACCGGGTCTTTGCTGTCTCCAGCCCAAGCAGCACCACTTATGAAGGGGGAATATTCAACAGTGGAGACACCAAGACCAGTGAAGGTAGAACTTGGACAGGAAGTTTCACCCTGATCATCGACATATATTAAGAAGAACACATTGCTAGTTAGTTAGAGTTACACAAAAATAAGAAGCAACACTCAATGTACAACATGAGTGTAAAATGAAACATAGATGACATGTTGACATGATGTCCCTGGTGTCTCTGTCCCACACTCAGGCTCTTACAGCTACCGTTTCACTTTACCCGGTGACTTCTTCTACAGCAGTGGGTACGTGGACAACCACCAGAAGAGGCTGCTGCAGGGTGTGGTGAAGGTCATGTTGCGCCCGAGCAAAAACAACAATGTGTCTGTCAGCGTGGCAGGAATCAAAGCCCAACAAGAGGCAGGAGGTAAAGACAATGGATGTGTATGAAGTTGGCAGCTTTGTCATCTACTTTTTTTTAGAATTCTAGTCCAGATAAACCACTGATCAGTGACAGTGACCCGTCTGCTGCAGGAGCACCTCGTGTGGCCAGAGAAGCCTCAGCCTGTGTCGTGGCTCCAGACTGTTCAGATGAGAACACTTCAGGTGGTCTTTCTTTCGTCATCTCCTCCTGCTCCACCCCAACCGTTACCTCCATCTCCCCCAACCAGGGAACCTACCACCAGGTCATCCACATCCAGGGCAACGACCTGAGTGAAACGGACTGTGCTGTTGAGGTGAGATTTGGTTTTTGAAGATTGAAAACATTATTCAAGCGTTTACAAATAAGACGCCTCAATAATATTACAAGATTTTCAATGTTGGGCTGCGTCAAGATAGGTCTACTCATTGAAGTTGTATCAGTATCAGATTGATGAAAATCTGAATAAAATGAGTAGGTGAAATTGCTCAACAGCGCCTTCTATAATCAACTGAAATTGTACTTATCAGGCCTTCCTCTTATCAGGCTAGTGAGGGAGATAAAAATGAGAAAGTACAATTAGGAAAGTAAGAAATAGCACACCCTGCTGGCATACAGGAAAAATTCCATAAGAAACATATCTCACAAGGCCCTCTGATTGGTCCATAGGTAACCGTCGGTGATCAGATCTGCGCAGTGATCAACAGTTCTCTGACTGACATCTACTGCAAACTCAGTGGTGACACTGAACTTCCCATCGGCGTCGCTCACCCAGTGGTGGTCAAGGTGAACAACCTGGGCACGGCCATCATCTCTGTGTCCAAGGAGCTGGAGCGGCGCTTTGTGCTTCTGCCTGTGATCGACTCCATCTCACCTTCGACGGGCAGCACCACCGGCTTCACTAGGCTCTCCATTGAAGGTTCTGGGTTCTCTGAAGATCAAGTGACAGTAGCGGGTGAACCTTGCGCCCTGGTGTCCGTGAGCTACACCAGCATCGTCTGTGACACCGCCCCTTCCATGGAGCACACTGGCGAGGTGTCCTTCCTCAAAGGCCTTATCCAGAGTTTCTGTCTCTCTGACTGCTCCTTCACCTACTCCTCTGCTGTCACTCCCTCCATCACCACAATCAACCCTGAGACCATTAGTGGAGCTACAACTGTCCTGATTTCAGGTTCAGGGTTCGGCAGCAGCTCTGATGACGTGGTGGTCTTTGCCAGCAGCACAGAGCTGCAGGTGGACCAGGTGACAGACGGCATCATTACAGTCAGCGTTGACGCTCTGACGGCGGGACAACACGACATCACTGTTGTTGTGAGAAGCAAAGGCCTAGCCAGCGGTGACGTTACTTTGACCAGCACGCCACAGGCCACCATGACGCCCTCTGAGGGCAGTCTAGAGGGAGGGTGTCTTCTGTCCTTGGTAGGGAATGGCTTTGCTCCAGGGAACACCAGCGTCACTGTTGGGGGTAAAGAATGTACGATCCAACAGGAATCAGCAGGATCTATCACCTGTCTGACCCCTTCACACAGTGAAGGGACGGTGGACGTCAACATCCAGGTCTTCTCTGTGAGCTATCCTGTTCTCAGCTTCACCTACTCTACAGCTCAAACTCCAGTACTCAGCTCCATCAGCCCCACCTCCGGTCAGTCTCCACAGTTCTCTGTTTCTGTAGTTGTCACAAAAAAAGACACATGGAGGTTCATCTCTTCCTTCCTCTTGTTGTTGTTGTTGTTTCAGGGCAGAGCGGTTCAGTTCTCACCCTGACAGGTTCAGGGCTGAGCGGTTCCTCACCGAGCATCGGCGTCACCATTGGTGATGTCCCCTGTGAAGTGATGTCGTACACCGACACAGAGATTCAGTGCAATCCAGGAGAGAACCCCGGAGGATCCTACCCCGTGAGGGTGCATCACTCTGTCAAAGGTTACGCACAGTCCAGCGTCACGTTCATGTACGAGCTGGCGCTCACAGGTGTCCAACCAAGTGAGGGTGAGTGGAGGAAGAGACACAGAGTTTTATGTCAATTTGCTCAATGTTGTATCACAAATGTTGAATGACATTTTTAAATGTCATTTGGAATCTCAGGTAGTTTTGGTGGTGGAGCCTTGCTCACCATCCAGGGTTCTGGCTTCAGTCCACTCTACTCCAACGTGACCATCTGTGACCAGGAGTGTGAGGTGGACAGAAACACGTCCACGTCCAGTGAACTCCACTGCATGTCTCCAGTCAACAACAGTGAGTTGGTTTTTTGTCGGATACTGTACGACACAAAGGAACGTTACAATGCGCTTTCATATAAACGACAGTGTCATCTGCGTACGACATGATCTCTGTCACTGCATCATAACACAACATAAGAAGATCCAACAGCCAAATATTTATTTTTGGTATTTTGTCACATTTGTGTTTGATACTTTGATCAAGTTCAAGAAGAAAATGAAAAAACAGGGGCAGCTGCTCTGACCAGTCCTGTCACAGACGACACCTTCAAGGAATGTCGTCGGACTTTTACTGAGACAGAGATTCAGTCACGACAGCTCCGATCAGTCATTATCTCTGCACGCATGTCTTTAATTCCGTGACTCGTCCTCTGTCTATCTGTGTCTCTATCTCTGTCCAGGCAGTGAGTCAGAGCTGAGCTGCGTGGTTTCTGTTGTTAACCAGCTGGATTCTGTCACACTCACCGACGGCTTCACCTACAAGTCAGCGCTGACTCCTGTGATCAGCGAGGTTTCTCCTCGGAGAGGAGGAACAGCCGGAGGAACACGGCTCACGATCACTGGATCCGGTTTCAGGTGCAGTGCAAGTGTTGTCCTACAGCAAAGCAGCGAGACGACAGACAGACTTGGACACAGAGACGTCCATGTCTACATTTCCAAAACTCACATTACTTCTATAAACCACAAGTTCTTTGTCATTAAGCCACCTTTAAAACTAGTCTAAAATAAAGTAACAAGAGAGTCTCTCAGTAAAAAGTACATAATTGTAATAAAAGTCAAATAATATCAATACTTTAAAAGATATGAGGGGTAAAAGAAGGCAAAAAGTCATTTAAAGGTAGGTCAAATATTTTACCATAAAGACTAGACTCCCAGATGTCTCCAAATCAGACTGACCAAAAAAATAAAACTTTATGATTTAGTTTAACAAGTTGTGAAGTGTAAATCCCTGTTGAACTTTTCCACGTCCTCCTACAGCTCCAACAAGGCGGAAGTCAGTGTGACCATCGCTGGCTCAGTTTGTGACGTGCAGTCGTCCACCAACACGGAGATCATTTGTGTGACCAACGAACATCGACCTTCAGAGGAGGCCAAAGTCCGGGTCGCCATCCGAGACCAAGGCGTCGCCAACATGGTGAGAATTTAAAGAAAGCTTATCTTCTCGGTGCTCCTGATGAAAACAGACCAAAAGTGATTCCTTGTCCTCTGTCTCTGTCTCCAGGACAATGCAGACTTCTTCTACATTGACGTCTGGTCCTCCAGGTTTACCTGGGGCGGAGAGTCTCCACCAGAAAAAGGCACATTTGCCGTTATCACCAAAGGCCAGACCATCCTTCTGGACACCAGCACACCAGTTCTGAAGATGCTCCTGATTCAAGGTTCTTCTCTTTTTCTCCACCAGATGGCAGATGTTCCATTAACTCCATTAATCATCCACTCTCTTTAAACAACTCTTCTCTTTACTTCCAGGAGGAACGTTGATCTTCGATGAAACTGACCTCGAGCTCCAGGCAGAGAACATCCTAATCACTGATGGTGGCAAACTTCAGGTTGGCCAGGAGGGGGCACCTTTCCAGCACAAAGCCATTATTACCCTTCACGGAAACCTGAGGTCGCCTGAAATTCCCGTTTATGGAGCCAAGACTCTGGGAGTCAGAGAGGGAATCCTGGACCTCCACGGTAAACGCTTTTTCACGTACCATGATTAGGATGTGCAGTTTACATGTGACCTTCTACTACCTGCCTATTGTTCTTTTTTTGCTCTTTTTTCAAGTGATTTGTATCACATTTGCCTTTTATTCTACTCACCTGATCAGATTCTCTCAGAATATCTTTTTTTCTAATGTCTGAATGATGTTTTCCTACCATTGCTCCTTTTCTCCAAATACTGTATAACTTGGAAAAAATAAGAGTAACCTGAGATTCCCATCCTGCAGCCATGTTATCCACACTGATATTCCAGCCACTCTGTCCAGGTCTCCATCTTTGTCTTTTTCCTGTTTCTCCAGGTATCCCTGTCCCTGTCACCTGGACACATTTGGCTCAGACTGCAGCTGCGGGCTCCAGCAGCATAGAGTTAATGCAGGAAGTGACCTGGAAAGTTGGAGATCAGATCGTCATCGCCTCCACTGGAGACAGGTACTCTGGAGGGCATCGTTCAAGGGCCCTGAAATGACAGAAATGTTTGTCTTTCAAAGAGTCAGTAACAACATCTTTAAGGTTTTTTTAAGCTAAGGTAAAACATGTATAGAATCACATCCTTTATCTCACACACACACACAGACGTTCGTAGCTCTAGGGTCCAGAAATGACAAGTTCTTTATAAGGGGTTGTGAAGTTGACGTGAAAAGAATCATGAGAAAAAAAACACAGAGAGACACTTTTACCAAAGTTGTTTTTAAGGTATTTTAGATCAAAACCAAATAATTCACTTTATCGTTATTGTCCTCTTGCCATTTTTCCTCTCTTCAGACACAGTCAGCGAGAGAACGAGGTCAGGACCATCACCTCTGTATCATCCAATAAAAAGGTCCTTGGCCTGGACACACCGCTCGTCTACACCCATCTAGGGGTGAGTGTCACATTACCCGACAACACAGTGTTCGAGGGTCGAGCAGAAGTTGGTCTCCTCACGAGGAACGTTGTGGTGCGTGGATCCCAGAACATCGAGTGGAATGACGAAATCGAAGCGTGTCCTGATGGTTTCAACACAGGTAACAGGCCCGTGGAGACGAGACTGAGCAGAAAGGCTGTTGGATCAGACGATAACTGATTGTAGACGAGAGAGGAGGCGATGTCTTCACTGTCCTGAAGAAGTCTCTCTTTGGTCTTGAAGGTGAATTTGCCACCCAGACCTGTTTCCAGGGCAGATTTGGAGAGGAAGTGGGCAGCGACCAGTTCGGAGGCTGCATCATGATGCATGCGCCCCGACCCAATGAGAACCTCGCCATCGGCAGACTGGAATATGTTGAGGTGAAATAAACATACTGTGATCCTTCTTTCCTTCTTACCTTTGACCTTTTTGCCCAGATTTACTGCAATTTTTGAGTCTGTGGGAAAATTCTCCAGCAACTCTCAGTACATGTTTTAGTTTCAAATCCTTAAGGTCTAAAGTCTGGTTGCCTTTGTCTCCTCAGGTCTTCCATGCTGGACAGGCTTTCAGACTGGGACGTTACCCAATCCACTGGCACATGATGGGTGACATTAACTATAAGTCCTACGTTAGAGGCTGTGGAATCCATCAGACCTTCAACAGAGCCGTCACCATCCACAACACCCACCGACTGCTGGTTGAGCACAACGTCATCTACGATATCATGGGAGGAGCCTTCTTCATCGAGGACGGCATTGAGACGGAGAACATCCTGCAGTACAACCTGGCAGTGTTTGTCAAACAGAGCACCAGTCTGCTCAACGACGACATCACCCCCGCTGCGTACTGGGTCACCAACCCCAACAACATCATCCGACACAATGTCGCCGCTGGAGGAACCCACTTTGGGTTCTGGTACCGCATGCACAAGCATCCCGACGGCCCGTCCTTCGACGCAAACATCTGCCAGCAGAGGGTTCCCTTGGGTCGGTTCTTCAACAACACCGTCCACTCTCAGGGCTGGTTTGGTCTTTGGATCTTCATCGACTACTACCCCATGAAAGACGGAGGTTGTCGCTCCAAAGTCCCCCAACCAGCAGTTTTTGAATTTCTCACCACGTGGAACTGTGAGAAAGGAGCCGAGTGGGTGGACGTCGGTGCTGTGCAGTTCGACAAATTCCTTATGGTCAACAACGAAAAAGCCGGCATTGAAGCCAAGCGCATCTTTCAATGGGCCGTGTCTGGTTTTGGAGAGGAAGGAGGAGCGTTGGTGTCCAACAGCACCATTGTGGGCCACGTGGATGAGCTCCTCCTGGGCGACAGCTACTGCACGAAGAAAGGCATCATCACGCCGTTTGACGATGGCATGAGTGTCCTCAACACCAAGTTCATCAACTTTGACCGAGGGTCGTGTGCTGCCCTGGCCGTTACAACTATCGATGGAACCTGTTTGGAGCGATGTGGAGGCTGGGCTGTGAGGTTAGGTGGCATCCAGTACTTTAACACACCCAACAAGGGCCTGTTCAGGTGGGAGCATGAGGTCCAGTTTGTGGACATGGACGGCTCGGCCACAGGTACAGTTACACCACCTCGTCTCGATTGATCCATCAGGTCTGGTACTAAGGTTCATTCCACTGTTTTCAGGAACCGTCGACCACAAAGTGGTTCCCTGGACCGACCTGCTGGACCCGGCTCACTGCACACTGAGTGAGGAATGGAGTGTTGGTGTCCCCGGCGCGGTGTGTGACCACACAGTGGACTTCCACCGTTTGTCCTTCAACAAACCCACACCGTCAACTCTGGAGGCAAAGGACGCCATCTTTTCAAACGCTCATGGTAATAAAGCTGATCTGTGTCTGGAGACATCTTTTTGGGATCTTCTTAGACCTGGACTTTGAAAGTCAAAAACCAGAATATGGATGTAGATGAATTGCAAGCTATGACTGAGAACCTACCTTGTTTTTCTCAATATTCCTCAGGTTTTACTGTGGTTCCCTACATGAAGAAGAGAATGACACACAAACTGGGCTGGATGGTGATGCTACCCTCCAAGCAAACCTACAACTGGTTCTTCAATAACATGGACCAACTCACCAACATCACATACGACGCAAAGTTCTACAGCTTCAAGGTAGAGAAGAAACGAAAAAAACTGTCCTTGAAAGAAGTCATGAAACTCTTCTCTTTCACTGATGACGATGGTCTGTGTTTCCACAGAGTGACCAGTACGTCATCATCAACCACAACTTCACCCAGAAGCCTGACAGTTTCCACATCATCGACAGAAGGAACGGCTCCTCAAGGCCACTGAGCTTCAACAGCAACGACAACGGGGATTGGTACCTGGACGAAGACACCAACAACCTTTACTACCTGGGTGAGGTGGACATGAGTAGGAGGAACAAGTCCAACCAAATCACCTCGGATCTGTCTTTAAATCTATCCCTTTATTTCATTAGTGTCTGGAAAAACCAGCTCCAGAAGACGTCGCAACAGCGTCGACCGCTCCATGATCGACGTCACCGTGGACTTTGCGGTTTACCGCTGCTTCTACTTCAACTGCCTCCCGCCGACTCCTGCGCCACCAGTCACGCTGCCACCATTACCAGAGGGTCGACCAGATGACTTCATGTAGGTTTGAAGGCTCGAAGATGTCACTGAACCAAAGTGTTGATTTTTACTTAACTTTTCAGGATAGTTTTACGAATCAAGACGTATTTAGATCATTTTATCATAAACATTCAACATTCTGTGTCCTTACTTCACAGCCTGTGGTCTAATGCTTCCTTCTGGACAAGTTCAGCTGATAATAACTTCGCTGCTCCAGCAGAGGGCGCTGATGTAGTTATCCCAGCAGGTAAAAATCAGCTGATTTCTTTCTTTTTTTTTGTTTTCATTTATAGTAGTCAATATTTTTTTGGTTTCTCTGCACCAACAGGAACCTGGGTGGTGTTGGACGACAATCCTCCTCCACTCAACAAACTGACAGTCATTGGTGTTCTGGAGATACCGGACTCGAACGTGTCGTCCACCAGAACAGCTCGGTCCGTGTCAGCGTACAAGTCAGTGGTGATAGAAGCCACGTACATTTCCATCCAGGTCAGATGAAGAACTTCCCTCTGCTCCTACACTGATGATGAAGGAAGTGAAATATTGACGTTCTAGAGCTGAAGGTTCAATTAACCATTTCCTTCCAGGGAGGTCGCTTTTATGCTGGATCAGAGGCCCAACCGTTCAGAGGTGAACTGCACATCAAGTTGAGGGGAGAACACTCCACTCCTGACTGGCAGCTGCCAGATGGACCCAACCAGGGATCCAAAGTCCTGGGTAAGGAACGCTGTTCACCATTTGAATTGGAGTTTATTATTTGAGATTCAACAATGGTTGTAATATGTCAATGCTATCTATAGGGGAAATGCTGGCATTTTAAGGAAAGGCAGAAGTAAAATGTTAAAGTTTACTAACAGTATTATTTCAACAATTATCACAGGCCGGAATAGAATACCAAATGGGCCAGATCTGGCCCTCAGGCCTTAGTTTAGTTTATCCACATCTGTCATGGACTGTAAAACGTTGTGTTGTTTTCCTGCCTCAGGTGTTTTTGGACGGTTGGAGTTGTTTGGATTACCTCACAATGTTTACCACACCAAACTTGGTGCCACTGCCAACGCGGGTTCCAACACGTTGTCACTATCTGAGTCTGTGGACTGGCAGGTCTGTGGGATTCTCTGTGTGTCTGTGTGTCTGTCTGTTTGTCTGTTTGTGTTCCACCTGCTCTGAAGTCATCGTCGTCTCCACGTCTGCTCCTCAGGTTGGCAGCGACATCGCCATCTCCACGACCAGCTACAACACCTGGGAGACAGAGAAACGAAAGATCACTGCTGTGTCACCAGACGGCCGGGTGCTGACCCTGGACCAGCCCTTGAGCCACACTCACCTGGGTATTTTACAGTGTTGCACTTTGAGTTACCAAAAAAAGAGCTGCCAGTTTGAAACCTCATCCCTGACAACTGTGTTGTGATGACCCGTGTTCAGGTCAGAGGTACACCATCTCTGGGTCCTCCTGGTCCTACACTCTGGCTGCTGACGTGGCCCTGTTGAGCAGGAACATCAAGATCATGGGTCAAGAGTACCAGAACATGAACGAAGAGTCGTTTGGAGCCCGAGTGTTGGTGGGAACCTACTCCTGGGGTGGAGTCGACTACAAAGGTCCACTCAAGACTTCAGATGTGGCCCACATCGACGCTGCTCAATGTCATTTAAAGAATCTAAATGATTATTTTCAACATCTATAGGCACAGCTCAGATCAGGAACGTGGAGTTCTTCCAGTCAGGCCAAGAAGGATGGATTGATGACTATGATCCACGTTACTCAGTGGCTTTCCTCAATCTTGGACAGGTAGGACATTTAGAACATTGGTCTAAAACAATCATTAGATGTTATTTATTCTCCGTTCTCCACGGTTGATCTGCAGGTTAATTCCAGCGACACCTACATCAAGGGCTGTGCTTTCCACGATGGCTTCTCTCCGGCCATTGGAGTGTTTGGAACAGAGGGCCTGAAGGTGGACGACAACATCATCCACCGCACTGTGGGAGAAGGTGAACAGATGATCTCTCAACTCACAGTTCATCTTCTCTATCACCACCATCACCACTCCCAGCAGGCCAGGGATCTTCTCAAAAGTCTTCTCTGGTTCCACCCTGGCTCCTGAATCCATGTGTCCAATCTGGAGTTAATATTTTTGGATAAATATTATTTGACATAAACATCTGGTCTCTGTTTGCAGCTATCATAGTCAGAGGAGACAAGGTGACCCTGAGGAGGAACCTGGTGATGATGTCACTCTGGCCTGGGTCCTATCAGGACAGGGAGGAGCCATTTAACTTTGACTGGACTCCTGCCATCGAGGTCCCACCTCTTTTTAATATCATAAAAAAATGTGATTTGAAGAAAACTTTCAAGGCCAGTCTGAACATGTCTGTGTGAAACATCAGGTGAACCAGGCAACAAACGTGGTCCTGCAGGACAACATCGTCGCAGGCTTTGAGAGAGTGGCCTACCGTATCAATGGAGAACCCTGTCCAGGTAGAACCAACTTACCATCTAAAATGTTTTCTTTTCCTTCTCATTTCAAGTCCAGAAACTCGTGAATATTCTCCGCTGCAGGGTTTGAGAATCCAAATGAGAATTGGTCTGGAAACGAGGCTCACGGTGGGCTGTATGGAATCATGATGAACAAGGACGGGTTACCAGGCTGCAGCCTCATCAGGGACTTCTTCATCTGGAGGAGCTTCGACTTCGGCATCTACTACCAGGTCTGGAGCACAGACACTTTACACCTGTCAATAACAGAAGGGTTTGTTTGAGACTTCCCTCCCAAAACACCATGTTCACGCCACCTATAACTTCAACCTGTCTCTCCTCACAGACCAGCTCCAATGTTGTCGTCTCCCAAGTCACCCTGGTGGACAACGGGATGGGCATCATGCCGATCATCTACGCTCCTCCGTCACTAACCCACATGTTTGCTGATAAAACAACTCAGATCCAGGTATTTTAAATATTTGTTTTTTTCAACAATATTCCTCAGCTTCTTTCAAAGACATCACCTCAGTTCTCCCCTTCCCTTTTCTCTTCTCCCAGAGCTCCTTGATTGTGGGCAGCAGCCCAGACTTCAACTGCTCTGACACCCTGTCAAATAGTGACTTCAACATTGCCAACCGAGCAGAGAAAGGCCATACTGCTCCTCGACCGCCCAACGGTGCAGTACCAACTCACACATCATTTATCAGAATTCTCAAATTAGAGAGTGTACCAAACAGGTAGAATGTATCTCTAATGTAGTGTAATGATTGTCTAGTTCTAATTTTAATTGAAATTGCGTGGAACAGTGTCAAACTTGGGTCTGTTTAGTTAAAAACAACACTGCTGTAATGGCAGAAAATTAAAGAAAGACAAAATCTTCAGTCTATGTTTTTCATTACTTTTATCATATCCCACCATTCGACCATTGGTTGGAAATCACTGATTTATATTCCCTGGACAGGTGGCAAGTCTGGAATCTGCTGGCCGACCTTCACCTCTGGACACAATGCTGCTCCACTTATGCCAAACCCTGGAATCACCAGCTATAACGCCATCAAAGGACTGATGACTGTGACCAGTGAGTCCACCACTGGTTGGTTTGCTAATGTAAAAGTTTACTCTATTGTCCAAACAAACCGGTGTCCAAACCTGTCCTTACAGACACCATCTTTGCCAGCTTCAAAAACATCTGCTCCAGTCAGAGCGACTTCATGTTCATGACAAGTCCAACCAACGAGGACCTGCAGCATCCAGTGCATGTGTCTGGAATAGACACGTTTGACAGCACAGAGGACGCCAAGGTCTTCATCCACAGGCCTGACGTGGGGTGAGAGGATGAGGAGAAAAATAAAATATTGCTGATTTAAAGATGACCAAATAACATCAAAGGACCATAGGTCAACGTTTCCTGTCTGATCAATGACCAGTGTGTCCTCCCCTCAGTAAAGCCAACCCGGCCGACTGTGTGGACATGGACTGTGATGCCAAGAAGAAGACCATGTTGAAGGACCTGGACGGCTCCTTCCTGGGAGCCATCGGGACTGTGATCCCTCAGTCTGAGTACGAGTGGGACGGAGATCCCAGGAGAGGTCTGGGAGACTACCGCATCCCAAAGGTCATGCTCACAGACCCCAACGGCAATCGCATCCCTGTGGAGGAGGTCGCTCCACATAAAGGTGAAGACGTTGGAGATCCTTCGAGGAAGTAAAAGAACCATAGGATTATCAGGAGATAAAGGTTGTTGATGTGTGTCCTCAGGAATCATCCGAGACAACTGTGTCTACATGTACACCTGGCAGAGCTACAAGTGCTTCAACATGAACTACAGGATGTTGGTGATTGAGAGTCTGGACGCAGACACGGAGCTCAGGAGGCTGTCGCCCGTGGCTGTGCTGGGAAACGGATTTGTGGATCTGATCAACGGTGAGAAGAAAAGACCTCATCAAAAACTTGTGGAAATTCTTCTTTACTCCAATTGTCTTCATCCACAGGTCCTCAGGACCACGGTTGGTGCTCAGGCTACACCTGCCAGAAGAGAGTCTCTCTCTTCCACAGCATCATTGCCACCGGCCAGGCCTTCGATGTCTTCTTCAGCAGCGTCAGTCCACAGAAGCTGCGCCTCATGATGCTTAATGCTGAGGAATCAGAGGTTGGTGCAACCTAGACTTTGAATAGTGATCATGCCAGAGTGGCCACTTGTCTCCCTCTGGTGGTGATGCCAGGACAACTTACATTCTCATGAGACACCTTGTCTCCAGAAGTAATAATTGTGTCCTGTATCTGTTCTTGCAGAGCGTCTTGGTGTCGGTCTTCTATTCCAAACCTCAACGTCTGGACATTTACATCAACAACCAGCTGGTGGCGCCAACAAATGCAGATTGGAACGACGATAACACGGACTACACCCTGAAGAAGCCGATGTTTTCAGGTACTGATTGTCTATTATTTATTTTAAAAACTTTTTTTTCACTTAAATTTGATTAAACTCTTCTTGTCACTGTGAACTTTTCCTTCTTGGCCTGATCACAGGTCAGTACGTCCCTCAGTTCGACGCCGTTGCAGGAACAAACTTCTTTGACGCAGACAACAAGATGCTGAAGGTGTTAGTCCGAGGCTCCACACCGGTGGAGATCAGGACCTCACCAGTCCTCTTCCTGTCCTTCGAGCTCCCCGCCATGACAGAGGAAGAGTTCTTTGGAGATAATCTAGTGCAGAACCTTGCCGTGTTCCTCAAAGTTCCTCCAGAGATGATTAGAATCACAAACATTGTCAGGGAGGATGGCGGAGCTCGGCGCAGGAGGAGATCCACGGGCCTGACGGTGGAGGTGGAGATCAAAAAAGCCTCCGGTCACACAGACCACCAACACTACTAACGGTAGGTTCCCCGCAAATGGCGAGGTTCTGGTCGAAGAGAGTAGATCTAGACTCAAACATCTGACCTTCACAGACGAAGAGGAGTTCACGCTGCTGAAGAACATCGCTGATGAACTCGGTCAAGCAGCCATTTCTGGAAACCTGAGTCAGTCCATCGGCTTCAACGTCTCCTCCCTGGGTGTTGTAGCTCCTCCACCTCCATCGTCTGACCCTGAATGGAATGAGGTGAAGTTCAGTCGCAAATATAAACGTTTCTCGGTGAATTTTTTTTTTCATGGTTGGAGTTTGTTTTTAACTCTTATTTCAGGTGGCCACAGAGGAAGTGACCAGAGAAGACCCCGAACCGAGTCGGGTGGCCACTGTGGCCAACCTGCTGCTGATCGTGGAGCCCATGGCTGACGAGTTTGTGGGTCCTCTGCAGCAGCAGCCCATCCTGATGGCTGTGGACGAGGAGGTGAGGGACTGGGGCTTGGACCAGCTTAGATGGATGAATGGACTTTCATGACACGGCAGCCTCCACATTAACATCTGCTGTTTTTTCAGGGTAACTGCATCTCAGTGGGAGTAACTTCTCTGACAGTCACAGCCATCCTGAAGAACTCCACTGGAAACCCTGTAGACGGTCTGGATGGAAACACCACCATCAAGTTCAGCACATGCTGGGCAAACTTCACCGACCTCTCTGTCAACAATGGCGGTACGTCTGAACATCCGTGTTTTGAAAAGTGTTTCACACGTCGAGTAGTACGATGATGAGTTCTCCCCCTGACTTGGTCATGCTGATCTTCATGCAGGTGAGAACCTGAGACTGGCCTTCACTCTGAAGGATTGGGGGGCTCAGTCCCGTGCCTTCACTGTCAAAAACACACCCACAACGTTGGCTCCGACCAGCACCAGCAGCAGCAGCAGTGTCAGCAGCAGCAGCAGCAGCGTCAGTACAGGAACCTCCGAGACCACAGAAGCTGAAGATATCTTCAGCTCCACCACTGCGGTCACTGCCAGCAGACTGTGTCTGGTCAGTGTCATCTACACGGTGGCCTGCTGCACTGACAACATCTTCACATGTGACACGGCCCCGTGATCGTGGCAATGATTGTGATTGTGGGATTTCATCAAGATGTTCAACACAGATGAAGGAAAAGCTTCTGCTTTATATCTTTTCAAAATTTTTCTTTAAAGCTTTCTGTCTTATTTTCATGGTTTTTATTTAAAGTGAGTCAATCTTAATGTTTTATTTGTTTTTGTAAGACACTGCATATTTTTAATTTTTAATTCTGGCACTTAATGTAAACCTGTAACCAAATGAAACCAATTTGCTTTTCTCTGAATGTATTTTTTCTGCTTTCAATAAATTCTATTTTCCAGGGTTAACCATGGTTGTGTGTCACATATTCAAATGTCTATTCAAAAAAAGATAATTTAAAATAACAAGCCAATGTTTTTGATTAGATTGTGAGTGGACTCCACCCGCCCAGAGGCTCACAGAATGGCGCAGTATGATTTGGGTGGCAGTGGTGGAGACTGCTGCCCCTGAGACCCGTTAACGGAGGAGAGGATGAAGATGAGTGGATGTCTTCTCTGTCCATGGTGCTGAAGAGATAATGAGTAGGTCGCGTTTCAAGTTATTATAGTTGTATTACCTTCAAAGTAACACTAGATGGCGACAGACACTCCTGTGCTGCTGTGGAGCGTTGGTTCTGTGTTTTGACAACTATTTTTATTATAACTTTTAAATCTCGTTCATATTCAGAGAAAGTGTTTTTCCCGGAATAAAGTCAAAGTGAACAGAAATGTTTTGTTGACTGGCCAGAAGTGAATGCACATTTCTGGGAAGCGCACATCTGCGAGCCGTGGGGGAGGAGGTGCGGACGGAGCGCAGAGGTGACAGAGGGACAATTAGTTTTACAGCCTTAATTTGCGCCCTTCCATTTAGCCACAGAGATAACGGGACAATGTGGGCGTGTCACTGTCCTCTCTTTCTTTCTAAAAACTTTAGACCACCTCTCTTCCTCCTCCTCTTCTTCAATCCTCCTCCTCCTCCTCCTTCTGTTTTGGGAGCACTCAACGCTCCCTCTCTCCCTGTTGCGCACCACTGCGCCCTGTGGATGCGGCAGAGTCCAGACCGGTCCCTGGTCCCTGCAGACTCAGGACTCCGGACCAGAGGATGGATCTGTCCCACTTCACTCTCCTCTGCGTGGCTGCGGTGTTTGCGTGGGAAACCCGCACTTTCCAGGCCCTGGTCATCTCCTCCTCCTCCGCCTCCTCCTCCTCCTCAAGCAGCAGCAGCAGCGCAAAGAAGATCTTTGACGGACACGACGCCTTCAAATACTTTAAGGAGTTTTACGTCGCGCCGTCCACGTCATCCGCGGACAGAAGCGGCAGAACGAGGTCCAAAGAGGCGGTGGAGCCTCACGACTACATGCTGTCCATCTACAAGACCTTCTCGACGGCAGAGAAGCTGGGACTCAACGCCAGTTTCTTCAGATCCTCCAAAGCTGCCAACACCATCGCCAGTTTCGTGGACACCGGCAAAGGTAAAACAAAACCCACTCCCATCAAACAGACCAAGAATAAAATCTCAAATGTCATTGAAAGTTGAGCAAAGTCCAGTTAAAAAACCTCCGAGACCTGAACCCATCAGTTTTCTGACCAAGACATTGAACGCATCATCACTTTAAGCCTAAATAAAATCTGATTATTTCCTACCAGACAAACATGAAATCTGTCAAAATATAGAAAAAAATAATGAATAAAAACATTAAAAAATATTTCAATTGCTCATTGGGTAAAATCCAAACTTATTCACCTTATGCTGACTGTGAATAAAAATAGATGATTAACAAATTAACAGTAAATAATATACTGAGTTTAAATAAATGATCTTAGAACTTCCATTTTATCTGAAGTATGTGTGAAAATAGTTTTTGAAGTAAATCAGCTAAAACTTAACACTTAAAACGTTTTCCGATTTCAACAATGTCTAATTTTTAAATAGAACGTACCATCTAACACCAGTAGGGGTCAGCAACTAAAATCTGAACTATCATTTTTAGACACTTGACATCCATAAAAATCAAGATATGATTTTTTAAAAATATGTTGAAGAATTAAATATGTTTAAAATAATTTTAAGAAAGAAATATTAAATATTTTGTTGATTTTTTGAACATTCTACTGTTTTTATTTTTCCATTTCTTTCAGACGTCATTAGCTAAAAGTGAAACTTTCTGTAGGTCCATAAAGTTTCACTTCTATTTTCATTTCACTTCATTAAAGTTCATTTTTAGCTGGACTCTCTATTAGTTACTTTTTGACTCAAGTCCGGACATTGGCCGACGTAGTCTAATGGTTTCCAACTGTTCTACTCGTCTCAGCCATTTAAACATTTTTCGGGGACGGTAGATGTGTTTTTTACAGTATGCTTTTGTCAACCCCTTCAGTTGAACTACTAACAAGCAGTTGTTCAGTTACCACTGTGATCTTAGCTGGGCTAAACCTGAGTCTTCACTCGTACCAGGTGAAACCGCCACAGTTTGTTGCGTTCACCACAGTACGTGGCCTACGAGTCCATGCAGGGCGAGGATGCCGGACACAGACGTGACCCATACTTTTAATTAATCCAGTGCAGACAATAGTCAGATTCCACCTCTCTGTGGTTTGCACATCATCTCCGTGAGAATCCATCTGACCCTGCTGCTCTAATACTTTCCACAGATGACCTCCCACTTTCCCCTCTGAGGAGACAGCGATATCTGTTCGACGTCTCAACCCTCTCCGAAAAAGCGGAGGTGCTGGGAGCAGAGCTCAGAATCTACACCAAAGTGTCTGGGAATTTCAGGATATCTGAGACCGAACCCGTCGAATTCCAGCTCCTCTCCTGTCACGACCAGCGTCTGCTGGACTCAAAGACCCTGGACCTTCAAGATTCCCACCGGCCTCAGTGGGAGGTGCTGGACGTGTGGGAGATTTTCAAAGAGCGGCGCCGTAACCTGGGCCAAGGCGAGCCGTTCTGCTTGGAGCTCAGGGCCATGCTGGACAACCCAGAGAGGGAGCTGGACCTGCAGAACCTGGGCCTCCACCGGCACGGACGGCCACAGCAGAAGAAAGCCATCTTAGTGGTCTTCACCCGGTCCAAGAAGAGACAGACGCTCTTCAGCGAGAGACGGAAGGGCAGGTTGTTACTCAGTCTGGACAGGAAAGCAGAAGACCGAGGTCGCAACACCAAAACTTCCAGGACAAGGAGGACAATTTTGTCCAAAACTCGACACGGGAAGAGACACGGCAAGAAGTCTAAGACAAGATGCAGCAAGAAGCCCCTTCACGTCAACTTCAGGGACCTGGGCTGGGACGATTGGATCATTGCGCCGCTGGATTACGAGGCGTACCACTGCGAGGGCGTGTGTGACTTTCCACTGCGCTCCCACCTGGAGCCCACCAACCACGCCATCATCCAGACTCTGATGAACTCCATGAATCCCAGCAACATGCCCCCCAGCTGCTGTGCCCCCTCCAAACTCAGCCCCATCAGCATCCTCTACATCGACTCAGGAAACAACGTGGTCTACAAACAGTACGAGGACATGGTGGTGGAGTCGTGTGGCTGCAGGTAGTGGAGCTGCCAGGTGTGGAGATCATTCACTCCGGCCATGTTGGCTTTGGTCCGATCCATGTTAGTGGGAACAAGACTTTAGAACCATGCACTTGGTGCAGTTATACCTCACACTCTCCTTCTCCTGGAGGTTCTCGTCCTTAGAAAGTTTCTCGGGTCACCTTACACTCAACAGTGCCTTCACAGTCATCAACGTGTTTTTTCAGAACCACTTATTTATAAGTACAACACTACTGTCTTACATGAAGTGCCTGCACATGAGAAAAAAAAATCTCACAAAACCTTTTTACGTCCTCTGGTTGTAGTTGCCCAAAACCTTCTGACTCTACTCTCCACAATTTGAGCTAAGCTAGCAGCCCCAAAGTAGAATGAAGTTGCTGAAAACGCATCTGAGAACAAACTAAAGAGTCAATTACAGAGTTCTACAGAGTTCTACAGAGCCTGAACTTCTCTGTTTCCTCTAAGGTGTTGGTCCTGGACTAGTGAAGCCTCTGTGCCTGTTCATAACTGCCAACAAAGGGCGCTGATTGTTAACTTTAACGTAACAGAATCACGAGACAAACACCCAAACACAACATGTGGCAGAACCTGCAGAGAACGACTTGAAGCCAAACCTTGGAAATATTTCCAAATCTCATCATCAAAGACTAGAGAATTTTGACACTCCCTAAAATGATTATGTTGGAATTCGACACAACCAAACATTTCTCTTCTGAATGGATTGGTTGCACATTTAGCACCGGATTCGTACGTAAACAGGATAATGAGGTTCAGATAAACGGCATTTTTCTCCCTGACTGACGTCCAGGACGTCTACGCCAGGACTAAGACAACCATTTTTAACAGTATTAGTATTGAATTTTTAAAAATGCACCTGATGTGGCCCATGACTCAGGGATGGCCCTGGATATAAAACACTTCACTTTGTTTTTTCACCACTCTGCCTGTCAGCTCTGGCTGAGGAGATGCATATTTTTGTCTGTAATGCACTGATGTCCAAAAGGTACCATGTGTAAATATTTGGAGTGAACAACGAAAGAGGAAAGAAGAGGAAGAAGAAATAATAATAATTTATGATCTATGAATAAGTTATTGCTTTTTATTGTGGCCTTTGTTCCGTTAGACTAGAGTTTCCAGATGGCATGAGTCACACATCTGGATGCTCAGGTTCAGATAAACACATCTGGTTAATGTTGCTGTAACCAGAGGTGACACCCATGGTCTTCGCTCACACGGTGTCATGGATGTGTGTGTTGATCAGAAAACATTTATCAATTAGAAAAGAAAAAAATAAAAAATCCGCCAGAATAGTTTTTGTTGGTAAAACAACAACATTTCTCATCCTGACAGCACATTGTACCTGTTTGTTCTTTTCTTTACGTTGTATTAGAATCTGAAGAATATTAATATATTATATTGATTGTTGCCGATTATGACTAGATTGTATTTCTCTTTTTTCCTTGTCAGACGACAGATGAGTGATTAAGTACCGTGTAAAATAATCCCTTAAATGTTTTTAACCAAAATAATCTATTCTTATAAACTGTATAAATTGTAAAATACATAGATTAACTGACAAAATTAAAATGACTTTGAAATATAGTTTTTTGATTTCTGACTGTGGAAGTTGCTTTTCTTCAGATGTCCAATACTACGTGTTTGATGCTGATACTGACAAATGCAGCAAATTTGCTGGAATCACGTGTGAATCCAGACATGGATTGGGTTTTTATTGGTGACAGAAAAACCAATAACAATATTTCATAAGTTTGGGTCATTGCTAGTGCAGACCAGCATTCATTGATTCATTCATTTCCATCCCCTTATCTATTACCACAAAATCACACTGCACCATACTGTACTGTGTGCCCTCCTGTGGCTAGTGAACCCACTGGAAGTTATGTGGTTGGGGACAGTGATATGGTTAATGCAGCATTTACTAAGTCAAACCAAAATGTCAGGGATTTGGATGATAATCTGAGGGGAGATAAACTGTCCCCCTTTCCTCCCCCCTTAACCTCTGAGCCCCCCTAGAGACTGGGAGGCAGAACTGTACTTGTCCCTGATCAATATAAAGAAGTGAAGAGGAAGTTATAGGCTCATCAGTTTGTCTCTGTGGTGATGAAAGGGGTGAGGAGGGTGAGGTGGGTGAGGGGGTGTGACAGTGCGCAGGGTGAACACAGGGTCAGCAGACATGAAGAGAGCGGCCATCTTCCCTGGGTGGGCTCTGTCCCAACAAACAAATTGGAGGACAGATGTACTGACAAACTGCCCCCCCTACAGTCGTCCCCCCCACTCTGTCTCTCAGACAATGGCAGCGGAGGATTTCAACATCAGATTAAGCCAGTGTTTTCCCCACTGGGGTCAAAGCTCAAGTGGTCCATTGTCTTCCCCTGGACGTTAAACAGCGTGGGCGTCCCTTTCAGGAGAGGGGGCAGCAATCAAGAGGACAGAAAAAGAGTACGGGGGCTGGATGGGGGGGCTGTTAAGGCGAAGGAATGTGTGTGATGCTCTCTGAGGGGCCCGCGGTTCTCATCCTCCAGACAACAAGGTGAGATATAAAAAAGGGGCGGTGGGTTTGAAACAGCTGCTCCCGGCAGCAGAGCCGGGACAAAAGACTGGAATGTCGCGTCTCTATAGCGTCGTTCGGAGGCGTTTCTGCGCTGTGGCAGATTTGCTGCTGGATGGAGGAAAAAATATTTGCCGGGGAAACAATGACGGATATAAATCCAGTGCGAGACTCAGCTGTTGTTATCAGGATCAGGAGAGTCGAGGGGGCAAGAGAGAGAAGAGAGAAGAAGAAGGATCCTATTTTTCTTACTTTAGATTAGATAGATAGATAGATAGATAGATAGATAGATAGATAGATAGATAGATAGATAGATAGATAGATAGATAGATAGATAGATAGATAGAGTTTATTTCCTTTTTAGAAAGTTATCAAAGAATCTCATAACTGTGGGGACAAAGACGGAGTAGAAACGATTCAAGATAGAGACTCTGACGTCTTAACGTACAGAGAGAAAAAAAAAACTTCCACAGCATTTGAAATATTTAAGGAACTTTCTTCTACTCTGCAGTGATGTCCTCACTGACTCAGCAGCTCAACTGGACTTGTTGAATGTTTTAATAAATCCATCTTTATCTTCTCCCCACTGATCAGGTTCAGATCTTCACCACGTTTTACAGGTTGTTAGAAATGTCAGGTCATCAACCATCAGCGCATGACGAAGACGCGCGGTGGGTTTTCAGACCCTGATGTGTTCATCAGTAGATGAAGAGTTGACAGTGTTCCCTGTCACTCAGACTCCTGACCTCTACATCCATCACCAGATCCAACCACATCTGTTACATCTTTCTACAGTCAGACCACAGTAAATTCCACACAGTCTGACCAGGTGTTGTTTGACTCCATTAATCAGTAAACACCAATAACTAACCAAACTAACCTTGTCCCACCACTGGTCAACTTCTACATTAACAGAGTATACTTAACATAAGCTACAGAGAAACAATAAATAACTGACTAAAGGTTGTTCATAACACCCACCAGAGGCCACAACATAAAATAGCTCATGGATTTATTAAAAAAACAAATTTTATTTAATTGGTAGAATTCTAAGGCTAATTTTGGACCATGATGGGATGTTGCTTGATTTATTATCAAAGTATATTTCTAAACGTCATCTGTTGCTAGTTTTTATGATATGTATTGAACAAACATGATCAACCTGTGAATAACAGCCACATTTATATTGTTAAATAATGAGAGAGTGCAGTGACACAAGGTGTGGGCCAGAACCAGTCCCTCAATCAAACAGTTGGTGAGGTCCATCACTGGACCAGACCAACTGTCTCAGGTCAGAGACACCAATCTGTCAATAAGTTGTTACTATTTCTCATGTTACCAGTGGACACCGCAGGATGTTTTAAAGGAAACTAAACCAAAAAGTTTTCCCTCCTACCAAACATCGTGGCCAGGTTGGGCCACATGTTCGAGCCTCAGCACCCAGCGTCCAAACCCACATGTTAGGCCTATTGGCAGCAGAACAAACCGTGCTCAGTCAGCTCTAGCGGCTGCTCTCCACTCCGACTCTCCACAGTGTTTCACTGTCATGCAGGGACGGAGACGATGAGGACACGCAGCACAACGCACAGATGTTAGTAATATACGAACCCTCTCATCCGGACGCACCTGGTTCTGATTTGCTGCAGATAGAACATGTAGCATGTGCACTTGACATGGGTTTTTATGTGTGTGCAAAAAGATACTTGAAGGGGAAAAGGGGGAGAGAGGGAAGGAGGAAGGAGGAGGACGGTAAGTAATAACAGAGAGACTGTCGCTCACATTCCTCCCTCAGAATGATAATCAGGGCCTCGGACGCTTTTGTACATGAGCCGCTTTGGTTTTGGGTGACAGCGCAGCTAGTGTTGTTTTACAGTCCGTCTGCAGTTGGAAATAAAAACCAGACGCCGTGGGCTCGGCGGCCAAAATCTGTCCCCCCGGTAATTAAAAGTGCCTGCTGAGAGCTCTTTACTACACTCAGCCAGATCACTGATCATCACTGCCCCATCACATCAAAAGGAAATGACACGCAGGACACAAGGTGAGCCATTAGAGACTTCACAGGAAGTCATCGTGAGCTTTATTACCTACAGACCGTCTGCGCTTTCTCCACCTTTCTGTCCTTGGGGAATCGTACGGCATGAAATAAAAGCATATTTCTAAAACGGAAAAATCTGCATCTGCGATAAAAGAAATAGTTAAAGAACGATTTAATGCCCCAGTGATTTTCATCTGGTGATTCACTGAATCCCACATTTAGACCATATGTCCTATTTGTTCCAATTACAGTTACAGTTTACAGGGTATATTGTGCCCCTAGTGGCAACAGCCTGTAGACTCCAAAAAGTGTAAACCTGACAGGAGTTGCAAAATTCTGAATATGGTAGCTAACTAGTAAGCTGGTAGAGCTGATGTGAACAAGAATGAAATTTCTTTGTATTTTTTCAAAGACAAAACATCCTAATAAAAATGAAACCACCTGGGTCCACCTGGTGGTGGCAGCGTGTTTTGTTTCAATGTTGATATGCAATAAATTTGGATTAATTTTGTCGGGTAAACTAGGAAAGCTTTAAAAAAAAAGCCACATTAGTTTATGCAGTGTTGAGCAACAGTGCCCCCGGTGGTCACATTGACAATGTTATGCAATTTAACTGTTTCTACAATCGCTATTTTCATAATTAATCTGGAATTCAATTATTGTTTGTACAACATTAACAAAGCAGTGACACCTTAAGTGTCCGAAGGTCCTCAAAGTGACAGTGAGGACAAGCCAACACTTCAGAGACAACATGTCTCTGAACTAACTTTAGAAACTTCCTGGTCAGAGAAGTCACAGTATCTTCCAGGACAAAACCAACATTTAATGATTTTGTTAAATGTGGATGTTGAACATTTTAATCTGCAGAGAAACTCCAACCATCAGATAATGGTGGAGTAAAAGAATAGTGTTTCATATTGAGGCCACATGATGATGGGGGTGTGTGTGTGTGTGTGTGTGTGTGTCTGACATGTGGCGCAGAGCCAGTAAAAACAGGTAAGTGCGGAGGTTTGAATGAACCCCGACTCTTCAATGGTTCCCTGTAAATAAAGAAACGTCTCAGTGAGACATGTGAAGTCCCGTTAACCTTAAATGCGCTCCAGTTACGTCAAAGCGCCCCATGTGGCTGCATGGATTAAATTATGGTGAAGAAATAACATTAGATTTGAACCTTTTTTTGTTGAACTCTAATTTCTGCCAAGTTTTGTTTTGTTTTTTTTTAACACGCCGTTGCCGCTGTGGCACTCACAGATGCTGAGAGGTGCTGAAGGCTGAACAGTTCTGAACACCTTGTTAAATGAGTTGCAGGTGCAATCATCAACAGCACCGCTTTCAACCCCCCCCCTACTGTAATTTATCCCCCCTTAAAGAAATTCGGGGGGGGGCAGTGAGCAGCCGAGTCTTTGGGGTCAATAAAAATCAAAAAAGTTCTTATTGACTTTGAAGCCCTTTTGCCGTTCAGGGGAAACCCAAAACCGGGGCGGGTGGTGGGTTGGCGGTTCCAGTTGAGGCCGAAGAGGAAATGCAGGGTGACACTAACAGGCTGAAGGAGGAAGTGTTGATGGAGTGAATTAAAGGGGGAGGCTAGGCGGGGGTTGGGGGCTGTGTGAGTGGGGGCATGACACTGATGTTTCCCATTGACAGGACGGAAAAGCCCTGCTGCTGTGCCACACACACACACACACACACACACACACACACACACACACACACACCTGTTTTTGTGTCTTCTGTGAACACAGTTTTGTATGTGTTCTTTGTAATGTATCATAGATGTTCACTTGGAGTTAACGTTAATCTCAATTCTTATCATCTGTGTCTCGTCTTAACTTTAACCCTAACGTAGACCCTAACTCACTGTACTGGACGATATGATGATCCAGTTTGGACCTACAACCCAGAGGTCGATGGATCGAAACCATCTTCTGCTGATGCTTGATATTTCTGCATTCTCCCAAGAGAATACTGAATTATATCTGTCTACACCGTTCCATAAATTACTGCTGATTGAGAACCTGATAACAAGATTATTTCTATCTATACAAACCACTATATGAGTTGCTGCCACCTAGTGACTGGAGGCTTGTAGTCAATCTATCATCACAGCCGTGGTTCACTTCCGTTCCCCTCCTACAACACCATCCAACCTCCTGGCGGTGCTGAAAAGGATGGAGCCACTGTTCATATCTACATTTGTAAAGCAAATGGCGAGGTCTGGGACAGACCTCTTACCATATGGACGTTCATCTAACAACACAGGTCCACCTTCCTTGTGTGGCCTGTTCAACCAGGAGAACATCTCTTTCTGAGAGTCGGGCTGGAAGCAGCAGCAGTAGCCCCGTCCCAACAAGTCAGCAGGATTTAAATCCCCCCTAACCATGAACTTTTAGATCAAAATCCTCCATCACAGGGTCTCTCATCCGTGAAGACCTTCTCCTAAGCCCGTCTTTCCTCAGTGTTATTCTGTGCCTCAATGAGCAGAATTAAAGCTACCTTTGATCAATATTATCAGAAACAAGGCCGTGTTGCCAAACCTCTGGTAATCTCAACCCAAAACTGTCAGATGGCATCACATCCGTGGAGGAAAAAAATCCCTCAGGTTTCAGAGCCTGTCCTGAGTAACACACCGAGGCTGTGCAGCCAGCACCGTAACACAGATGTGATGGGTCAGATAATATCACATCTAAAAAGGAACTTTTTGGGTCAGAAAAGTCAAATATCTTTTTTTTTTTCATTTCCAAATGTAAATCTCCTATTAACTATTTGAGTTTTTTTCTTTAATTGAAAGCAATTTAATACCATAACTACAATTACAAAAAAGTGCTCCCCCTGCAGTACAACAAGGACCATACGTGGTTTCTTTGCTGAAGAACCTTAAGCATCAATGATTGTATAAGACCTGGAACCCAAGACTCCAACATAAAACCTGCTGTTATAGTGTGAACACAGTTTGTCTTTCTGTCCTCACCCTGACCCTAGGAGCACTAATTTGACCACAGTTTAAAGGAACTGTTCTATGGAACTGTCAGAAGAACACAGCTAATAGTACGTAACAGCCAGGTGGAACCTGTTCATGTGTCGTGACTGGGACAAATACCAGACACAGTCGATGTGGAGGAAATAAAGTAATTGGTGGGAGAAATATTTTCTGAATTTTTTTTTGTTTTACTAAAATCAACTAAACGAGAGCCTGTTGCAGTAACCTTCATAACCAGAAGAGGCGTGTTTGAGAAGGTCAAACATGTAATCGCATGGACGTCAAGAGTTAAAGGTCCACACTGAAGACTGAAGAGAAGTCCAAGGACGGAGTGATGAAGCTAATGTGTCGAGAATCTGACCACCATCCAGATGTCCGCATGTCGTGAGGTGGAGGTGGCGTCATGGCTGCGGTCTGATCTCTGCTCATGATGTAAGCGCCCGATGGTAGCAGTAGAACAAATTCAGAAGTCTGCAGAGACGTTTCTTCTGCCAATTTACAGAGAAGCCGGTCCAAACTGCAGTGTGAAGCAACACAGTCGACCCACAGCCCTCACTGATGCTAACACATCAAAGACCACAGACATGGTGGAATTCTTCTCACCGTCTGGCCAAGTCAGAGCTGGGCCTGGGCCAAAACAAGGAGCAGTTCAACTCTTGATGATGAGAAGATGGAGGAACGTTCCAGATGAGCTGAAGCCACGTCGAGTTGACGACACCAACAAAGAACTATTTGTCAAAGGTTCAAAACTGTCTGGTTTGATCAACAGAAAATGACCTGCGTTTCTTGAGATCGACGGCTCCAGGCCAAACAGTGGTGCTCAAAGTTGGGGGCGCAGAGCTTCTGTGGACGGGAGTCACCGCACGTGGAATTTATTGTATTTACATTGTTTTCATTTGATTAGGAAAACTGCACTATTTTCTGATTTGTTTTGTTAAAAAGGCTGAGTGTTTGTAAAAGTGTGTGTGCCAAAACTCCAAAAAAATCATCTTTTTTAAGTGTCTAAATAGTTAGATTTTGCCCTTGAGCAAGGCAATAAATAAGGTAAAAAAAGAAGAATTAAATATATGTGACTCATTATTTTATATTTGCCGTTCAAACCTGACTCGACTGTGTGGTTCCATACCGTAGCGCTTGGCATGTCTGGTCCTATAGCTGTAAGCAGAGAGTCTCAGGTTTGATTCCCATAGGAACTACATTATCCATTGTTAATCCTCCTACTGTAAGTCGCTTTAAATAAAAGCATCTGCTAGAAACATAAATGTACATTTCCAGGTTTAAATCCTTTAAACTGCAATATCTTTTAACATTTTTAAACAACTTCAGCAGATCATTTTATTATTGAAATGGGGAGAAATGTGGGACGGATGCAGAGGGACGAGGATCCGGAGCCCCAACTCCTGCAGGCCAGAAAGTGAGAAGCGGATTTCCTCTCAGATTTAAAAATAGCATTTGGCCGTGGTCCATCTTTTCTATACAGTCTCTGGTATTTATGGTTTTTCTGCGAGTATCTTTCTTTTCAACATCAGCTCCTGACAAAAACCGTAAAAATTTATATTTTCTTCCCACATAAATCAGAGCAGAGTGAGCTCATCCCTGCGGACGACTCCAGACCCTCTGTGATGGAAAGGCCATAAATTACACACGTCAGAAAAGTGTTTTAACCTCTGATAACAACACGCACCGTCTTCCTCTCAGGGACGGCAGCAGCATCCCATCAGCCCTGGGTGGGGGGGGGCAGCAGAGGAGGCAGGGAGGGGCACTGACCTTAGCTGCGCTCCTTCACCTTTAGGTGTTGATTGCTTCAAGAGCCTTAAGCCCAGGTCCAGGGCTTTTCCCATGGAGATTAGACGATCTCTGGCTTTAAGGCTGTTTCAACGGGTCGTCTGTGAGGGCTCACAGGTCAATTACATAGTAGAGCCTAATGGTAGCAAATAACGTCAATCACCTTTAAAGAGAGCAGCGGCCAGACTTGTGCCTGACTTTGAGAGCTGGAATGCGGGGAATCCAGGGGTTAAGTCTGGAGGACGGAGCGGGCGACGGGACGCAAACACACACACAAAGGAACACTTAGAGACACAAACACACAAAATTACTCCATGTTGTCCCAAAGCAGAGTTACTGTAAACTAAGTGAAGACTCACAATAAGAGACTTGAATCCTACTGTTTTCAGTTTGTTGGTTTTACAGTTTTGGAAGATTTTAACCAACAAAATCAATCAGAACCTGGTTGTACGTTAGTAGAGAAGGTTCTGAGCCTCTGCCAGTTCCTCAGGACCCAAAGGATTGGGAACATGTGCCTAAATAAAGACCCTCCACCCTTATGTATGACAGCTGTGTTGGCACATTAACCTGCACGACTGAGCCGGCCCTGGGGCACACAAACCCGTGAGGATGCTGGGTAACCATGATAACAGCGGTGACTCATTTACCCACCCAACACTAAAAGGCGGTGTGTAATTGACGCTGCGGTGCCAGGAACTCCCCTCAAACATCGTGTTCTGGTTTGGTCAGACAGTATAGACCTCCGAGGAGATGAAGGTGGGACTAGAACATACAACCACAAGGATGGGAAGGGCAGAGGCCTATTACCTGCTGCAGAACGTTCTGGACGTCTGTTCAAAATGTGTCCCGGTCAGTGAATCTGTTGTACGTACGTACACATCTAAAATATTTCCGAGTGTAATTTTTCATTACATCCTGCTGTTAATTACAGTTATTATGTCAAATGAAGGAGCCAAACAACATCTTGTGAACTTCTCTGAGCTTGTGGGTCGTACAGAACATTTGGCTTCCCAAATGCATCCTTATCCACCTGACTGAGACATTGTCTTCAATTATGACATAATGAAACACTTTGTCAACTGTTTGGTCCAGATTTCAGGCCAAAACTGCAGCCAAACAAGAACAAAAGTTTGGCTCACTTTGATGGTGTCATGTAGAACCTCATTATCATCACCATCATCATCATCATCTTCGCTCTAATCAGTGTGTGTTCACACCTGCTCACAGTTACTGCTCTCTCCTACCAGACCACTGACTTTTTCCCTCTCCTTGTGATTTGTGTCGTTCATGTTCTACTTTAGAGACCAGTCAATATCTGCCAGAACATGATTAACAATGAAAATAATTTAAAAAATCTGATACCGAGGACACACACTTTCAGACCTCACTCTGGACCTGATCACTGTGTCCTGACAGTTTCCTGGGTTCAACACACCCTTTCTTTATTTGGACCTGAAAAGTACCCATAATGGAATATAGTAATCTTTTACGTGACAACATCTTGTCCTGTTTAGTTGAACACATCGCCAATATACTGACAGAGAGACACTCGCAATAATCTTCTTCAACAGCTCTAATGATCTTTTTTTTAGTTTTCAAAGCTCAATCAAAAGAAAATGGGTCATTTTCCATGGTACTCTCTCACAGAGTGGGTACCACAGCACAATCATCGTTGGGAATCACTAGTTCATGCAGCTCTGCTGCCCCAGGAGGCCACGTTTAAGACAAAGTTATTGTTTAGAAGTTAAAAATCTCGATTTTTATCAGCGCTGAATGACTGGAATCTCATTCAATCCTTTATCTGGTTGTTCCTGTTCTCTATCTCTAAGTTCATCCATCTGTCTGGAGGCCGACCGCGTCGTCCATCACCTCCAGCATCAGACTGAGTGACAGGGAGAATAAATAAATGAATCATTCCTGTGCAACAGCACCACCATCCCACACACGGTGTCGGCGTCTGTAAGAGTTTTGTTTCCGTGCCTTTTCTGTACTCAAACCCTCCTCCGCTGGGGAACAGCGCGGTGCAATCAGGCCAGCTTTATGGCAGCCAGTCTGCCATTCAGAGAAGACCAAGATTGATGATGCCTGTCCTGACAGACTGGTACGCACACGCACACACACACGCTGTCCAACATGCACCACACACACTCATAAACCGCACTCCATCTGGACGCAGGCAAACAAGGAAACGTGTCCATAAATTCTTTGCTGCTTGAGAAACGGGACCGTGGAAGAAGCGAAGGAACGCAAGAGATAAAACGCAGTTCAAGTGTTGGACTGAGGGAGTAGATCATCTGGCTGTGTTTGACAATGTGACCTGCTGACCACACTACTTACATTAACCGGACACAATGTTTTCTCCCCATGAATGCAGCGTTAACCGCCCAAAGGCTCCCATTCACACTCAAACGGAAGTATTTTTATGGCCTCCGAGCGCCAGTGAACAGGTTTCAAGCAGCTTAATTGTGGCGTTGACCTGATTGGCAACTGAGTGAATGCATCTTGCTAAGGAAGAGGCCACAGACAAGGGGCAGTTAAGAGGCACAAAGTGTTAAAGAGAAAAGCAGAGTGAATGAGTTAAAGGCTGCTGATTCACAGAGATTCACCACTTCATAAAGAATAATATCCAGGAGGATCAGAAAGAACCTGACGATATGACATTTATCAACAATGCAATACATCTGGTTACCATGGATACAACGTTTTTTTTTTTTTTGCTTAATTGTAGTCCAACTGTCATCATAGTAAAGACTTATGGCTGTTTCATCTAAACAAGTTTCTAACATTGTAAGTAATAGTGTAATGAGACTGATTCAGTCACAGCATCAAATTATTGTTACCTTTAAAAAAATCAAAACACTATCACAAAATTCAATATTTATAAAGTGTTGCAAAATTGTATGAATTCAATTAATCAAGTATTATTACAATTGTACATAGATCATTATTGTACTTTGTGGGGGGGCAAATGAAATTAAGGGAGCGAAGATACACAATAGACACAATGAAAAACTGGAGGTTAAAATGTTTAGGATACAACAACAACCCTAGTAATGAAGAAACTCAAACCAGTTTGATGAACTAAACTTCTTAAAGGATCCATTGACCTGGAAACCAGCATTAGTTCAGGAGTGGACTAATGGTGAGAAGCTCAGTAATAGCTACACTGTGGTTCGAACCCATTCAACACCGAGGAAAAGCACACAGCTTTCTAATGCAGAAATAATGGAGAATACCATGAACTGTGGCTCACAAGACTTAAGACTGAGTTTGAAAAGTTGATGTATACACGATGCCACCGTGAGACCATGAATCGCACCAGCAGCATTAGATCTTCTACTGACCACTCCTCCAACCCCGATCGTTGCTATAAAACCATGTTAAATTTGAGACAAAACCAAACCTGATGTCCCATCTTCATCAAAACGACTACGACAAAATCAACTCTGACCAATCTGGCAAACTTCACACAGTTCCCATCATGGGACTAATCTGGTACAGTAGTTGGAGGACGTGAGGTAACAAGGGCCGAGAAGCTCTGACCCGTGACAACCAGACAGCTGCAGTGAACTTTAAGGGGATTAGATCAGAGCTGCTGCTCGGCGGCTCTGCCAACAAAACCCTCCTGATGAGGCTCAGCAGCCACGCTGAGACAGACCTAATGAGTGAGGCGTAATCAACACCATGACCCAGCCCCACCAGTTCAGCCAGGATTCAGCCCAGCAGGCTGTGACACTGTTTACAGGCCCCAACATTGAACCACTAACAAGTACAAAAGGAAAAATCTGATGACTTTAACAGATTGTGTGTAAAAACTGAGGAAGAGGAGGAGAAGAAGAAGGTCTGATTAATGAGCTGGAGGTAGTTTTTAAACTTATGATCTCAACGCACTTCTCTGGCATTGACTTCATTCATCAGGAGAAGCACAAACACAGGAGTGAAAACTGAAGTGGGGAATTCTTCAACGTCATGAAGTTTTTTTTCTCTTTATGCTTCAGTTTAATCTGAAAATCTAAATCTAATCTGGGAACATGGACTAGGATAAATGTTAGATAGATCACGGTCAAATTCACTCAGATGCCTTTTAGAAGAAAATATTTTACTTACAGTGAAGGAAGAACCTCCAGACGTCCAACAGGCTGAGAGTACAGAAACTGATGTTACCTTTCAAGTAACGAAAATAAAACGAAATCAATCAACAATAAAAATAAAATATAAAAATAGTTTAATAATTTATCTTATTTTCTCTTCTTCTCTTTTTTACTCTAGTCTTATATTATTGCCTATTCTTTCTTCATTTTATCATTTTATCCAAATCAAATGTATGTGTTTATGTATCTATATATAAGTATATGTTGATATTAATATGTCAGTACTGTTTTCTAAAATTATTTTTTATTATTATGTGATTGGTGTAAAATTTATTTTGGAATAATGTTATAAAACATTAACATCTATAATGAATAGGAGTTAAGAAAGTAAAAAGAAAAAGAATAGGGGAAAAGCTACCAAAGAAAACGAAATCAAAATAGAATGCGTTCATGAAACATCACACAATAAGAGAAACGGTGACAATTCCGTGTATTCATTTACTTTCATTTTATTAAAATTAACTTTTAAAAAACAACGTGAAACAAAGACTTACTTTTTATCACAAACTCCAAAGTAAAGTCCAAAAACTGACTAACTAACTGCTAAGACGTTAGCTATTTACCAATTAACCGTATTTAAGAAAACAGGGAAGTGACGTCACACAGAAGTCACCTGGTGTAGCGTCAAACTACGTCCACCAGAGCCGATTTATACAGGCTAATCTGTTAAAATATTAACATATTTAGCTTAAATTTTACCGAATTAATATCAAAACGTGTTATTTTATTACTTGATCTTCTTTTCCTTTTAGCTTGTCCCTTTTTCAGAGGTTACCATAGCGAGTCAACAATTTCCATCTCACCCTGTCCTCTGTAACTGTAATTCCATTATTACTTAATAATTTATTTGGTTTGATTTAATAAATCTTGCTAATTCTCGTAGAAATACTTTTTGTTTGTCGTCAAATCTCTAATCTTCTAGTCTCATCAGGTTTTTCATCAATTGTTTAGAACCTGAAAGTATTGTCTTTAATGTTATTAAATATCTGTAACTAATCTCACAGTCAGAACTTCAGGTCCATCTTTATTCTTACATGAAGGTTTGTACCAAACTTCATCATCATTACTGAACACATAACCATGTGACCGTGTGTCGCGAGCACAAAATGACATCACATGACACTCAACCCTCAACATTGTTAACAATCACGTGAAATAACTTGACAGAAAGCCACTGAACTGAACTTACAAAGTCGCATATTTCAATTAGCAGTTATTTAATCACTTAAATAAATCACTAACATGAAGCAGAGCAGCCGTCAGTTCTGGTTCTAGCACAGACCTGGACAAACTAAGGCCCGGGGGTCAGATGTGGACTGTTCAGCGTTTTAATTCGGCCCGCGCAACTTGTCCAAATTTTACTTTTAATTTATATTATTGTTATCCTTCTACCTTTTCCATGCCAAGCTAGCATTTCCCCAATAAATAGTCTAAAGAGGCTTAAAGCGTTGCCTTTATTCAATACTTATCCTAGTTCACAGAAACACTCAATCTTTCTGATACTGACCTGGCCTGTGACTTAAATTTTAGTACCACCTGTGGCCCGTGAGAAAAAAAATAAATGCCCAGGCCTGTTCTAGCTTGTTCTAGCAGGTTCTCCACTTGCTCCGTGGGCAGGTACACTGGTCTCTGAGCAGAGTTCAAAAGTTGAGACGTGGGCAGGATCTGTTGTCGGGACGCTTTAAGAAACTAGGGGTCTTATGGAGCGGTAATCCTTTGTGTGTAACTGATTTAATGAACAAAGTAAAAACAGAGGCCTGATCTTCTAATCCCTCAAACACAGGCAGCTTCTTATGAGACTCTCTTCCTTTGAAGTTGACCATGTCTGTAAATCCACAGACTCAAGGTGATCAGAATAAAACAAAAACAAACTTTTTGGAGGAGGTTCTGTGACACATCAGGCTTCGTACCCCGAGACGGAACCTCTGCTTAGTGGTGTGTGTGGGTCGCTGCGTTGACATGTGTGCTGAATTCTCTGGCATGTGAAAGAGATTGAGTTTCATAAGGAGATCTGGTCGTTAATTCTCCTGTTTATCTTGACGCGGGACTCTGGACTAAATTGGAGTGTTATATACGATTCTTCCAGACACTTTTTATCTTTCCCGACTTCTACATCTGACCAGACTCTCCACCCTCCCTCAGCTCTAACCGCGAAGTACAGATTCTTCCTACGTCGGCCACGTACTTACTCCTTCTTCAATGCACTCACGTCTGCTCTTCATTAAGTTATTAAATCATCTCATCTTCAGCAGGCTGATGCAGACCCTCCAGACGTTTGACGGCGGCCCTTCAGTTCACTCAATCATATTTACTTTGACAAAACAAGACATCACTTTGATTCAGGGCGACAGGGAGGAAGGGTTGATGCTCTGCAGCTGGTGCACATGTAGAGGAGCGAGCCGAGCGGTGCCAGGTCTGGTTCCCAGGCCTCACTCTGGTTTATGTTGGCCCTGGATCAGCACCCATAGTTCCTGTTCCGAACTATTTCACAGTGCGTTGGTATGAATGGGTCTCAATGCATTTACATGTATTTGTGTCAGTGTCTGGATTATTTAAGGGAAATAATACATTATTTCAAATAGTTTGTCTTCACTGTAGACAAACAGTGACCAAAAGTCAGACTTTTGGTCACTGAGACTGAGTTTTGGCGCCATCCAGTGGAGAATCTTTAAAGGACATCAACATACAGAAAAGGTTTTACGAAATCATCTTTTCCTTCTGGCTTGTGCCACGGAGAATCAACATTGTTCCATCTCCCCCTCTCCTCTGTATCTTTTACTCTGACTCCAACCACCTCCATGTCCTCCCTCACTGCATCCATCAATCTCCTCTTTGTCTCCTACCTGGTAGCTCCATCTCGAGGATCATTCTTCTACCATTCTATCCACTGTCCCTCCTCTGAACATGTCCAAACCATCTCAATCTGTCTTCTCTAGCTTTTTCTCCAGACCTTCCTGTCTGGGTTGTCCCTCTAATCACCTCATTCCTGATCCTGTCCATCCCTGTCTCTCCTAAAGACAATCTCAGCCTCTTTAACTCCTCCACCTCCAGCTCCGTATCGTCTCTTCTATCTACTCCTGATGTCTCTAATCCATCCATCATGGCTGGTCTCACCAACATCCTGAAAACCTTCTCCTTCACCTTAGCTGACTCTCTTCTATCATTATTAAGAGTAAAAGCTGTTTGAAAATTCACTGATCTTTGACTAAATAAATGGTTCTTTCAACAAAGAAAGGTTGGTTGTTGTCAAGGAGAGAGAGAAAGATAGCTATAATTGTAATAAAATAGAATTTACAGCAAATAATTAGATCAAACTTTGTTATAAAATGTAAACATCAGAAGCAACTAAATGTGGTCCAGTCCAGATTCCAGCATCCCAGACACTGGCTGTCCATGTCATCCTCGTCGTCATTGGCTCAGCAGTTTAAAGGTCAGTGTGACCTTGAGTGTCCTTCACTTTGTCATAATCATCATCATCATCATCAGTCAGGACTGACTGGTGTGTAGTCAGGGTCTTCATCTTCATTACCTTGTGATCAGAACACAACAACAGTCAGAGGACATCGTCCTCCTCTATGCCAACACTGAGTTTTTGGTTGTTAGTTATTTTTAACACTTACTCGACGTTTCATCACAGCTCATCTGGAATCTCAGAGGATTAAAGAAGACGTTTCCAGCAGGGGGCAGACTCTCTTCTTGATCTGGCATTTCAGAAGAAAAAAGAGAGAGATTTTGTTTTGCGATAGATAGAACTGTCTTCATCCCAGAGTAGATGTATGGACTTCCTTAGAGCCATATTGAGACATTAACTGACCAGGAGTGACATTCATGTATTCCCTGCTCTCTATGTTTTCGTAACACTCCCCAGAGGAGGTGCTGCTGGAGTCGAAGGAGTCTTCTGATATATGTGATGCCCTGGTGATCTGCTGAACATTCTGGGAAACACCGTTGGGTCTCGGTTCTGGAGCTGAAAACAACAATGAAAACAAAATAAAGAAGACAGTTGAGGGCTGGGACATTTGTCTGTATTTTTTTAGTTAATTTTTACATGCCAGAAACACCAAGAAGGGAAAATGGTTGTAGCGTTAAAATAGTATTTAAAAAAATGTTAAATCCCATTTATTTTTTGCATAATTCCTGCAGATGGCGCCCTAGTCAAGGGCGTTCGTGGAATAAGTCAATGGAGGCTCTGCAATCAGCACTGTGTGTTCTCAGGCAGATTAGGAAATATTCACCTTTCAGATTAATTTGTTTTATAGTGATAAAGTTTATTGAGTCAGTTTGTTCAGTGTTCAAATGGTTTTGTCGCATCATTTGGGACCAAATGCCTTTATTTATTCTTTCATTTTTTTCACACTCACCTTCTTCAGAGATGTTTTTCAGACATGGAGACATTGTCGGAGCGCCTGCGATGGTTTTGTAGCGCTGGGAATCTGAATTGAAGAAGATGAACATGGTCAAAATGCAACAGTGCAGCCATGCAGTGCAGAGTGCAAAGACTGAAGAGGCAGAGCAGCATCGACCACAGACAGGAAACCACTCGAATACTGAAATCATTTAGGAAAGTAAAGAAGAGCTCTCACTGTGAAAGGTTGATAAAGTGAAACGCGGCTCATACTGCTCAAAGTCTGTATCTACTGAGGTGCTGTCAATGCTACTGAGAGTGGTCCAGTTGAACCGGGCTTTGGGGCCGACTATTCCGGGAAAAACACAAAAATAAAAGACAACCTTCAGATGTCTAACTTCCAGGACATTCTACTTCAGCTGGTTGAACTTTGACACTGTTTTAATCCAAGCAGAAGCGGCGAGAAAAAAAAGAACCCAAAAACAATGACACATTTATTCCCTTCACAGATGTTCTCCTACTGACCACTGCTTCCCTCCTGGGCGTGGGTGACTTTGACCAGGTCCACAGTGTCCTCGCTCTTGGTCTGATGGAATCCAGAAGAGAGTCTGGAGTTGTTGTTTCTTTGCTGCAGTAACAACCCTGACAATAAATGTATGAGTATTTAGAATAAGACAAATCAGGATTAGTGACTTCTGCAATTCTTCGGCCAATATGAAGAAACATCTAGTTACGAATCATATAATAATAATATAACATTTTCTTAGTTATTATTAGGTATTATCACGATATATAAATTTGTATCCAAGGTCCTGGTGCACTGCAATATCATTGGGTGTCAGTCAGGAAGACAGCGCCCCCTCCCCTCTTGAGGGATAAGGATAATTGAAGATGGATGGATGGATCTATGGTTCCCAACATAGGGGGCAAGTCACCCTATGTATACTGGAAAAAATCTTTAAGAACCCCTGTCATAGTGGACAGAACATCCTGAGGAGAACTCACCATGTCGTTTCCTGTAGTGGCAGCAGAGAACGGTGCTAATGATCAGCAGAAGAAGAAGCAGAAGAGACACGGACATGGAGAACAGGAGCTCCGTCTGTATGATGGCTTCGCCTGCGGCAGCTGTGGGTGGATCTGATGGAGACAAGAGTTGGTGCGTGCAACGTTTTAGCAAATATCTGCACAAGAACTAAGGCTACAGTGGCCTAGCTGGACAAAATACCTTTTGACATGAAAAAAAACATTTAAAATAAAATGTTAACCTGTTGTCAGGCTGATTATATCACTCGGATCAGCTGTGGTGGCGGTGAGGAACCCAAGAGAACCTGCAAAGGAAAACACAGTTGGATATTTTTGTATCTGAGCCCACAGAATGCTCCAACGGTCGAGTCGATTCTGCCCTAGAGTTGAACCTTAACTTTTGCTCATTTGTTCTTCTCAACAACATGGAATAGTATAGTCTCAGATCTGCTCCTCTATTGATTTTGTACAGTGGGGGGTATAACATACTGAGGTAAAAGGCTGTGTCCAAAGTAGGACTCAAACCCACAACCCAAGGATTCATTATTTAAAAAATACTCCTTGTCTCCCAATAAAGTTGCAGTAGAAAACACAGACCAATGTTCCTCACCTTTGCAGATGACACCCGATGCTTTGTTACCGTCACACAAGAGACTCATGTTGACGTACTCCTGGCAATCCCACAGACTCTTCTCGTAAGTCGGACACTGGTAGAAATACAGCGGTCCGTCGTTGTGTCTCAGATGAGGACTGAACTGGGTGTATTTCATGGGCTCGCTGCCACACTGCAGCATGGAACACACCATGGAGGCCATGTGGATGTTCCAGCAGTTATGACACACCGTTCCCCAGCTGCCGTTACGGTGGACCTCCAGTGTTCCGGCGCAGCGGTCCCGACCTCCGCTCAGTCTGATGGTTCTCATCTCTGTGGACAGAACAAAGACAGGAGACACCTTTAGACATCATTTATGTATTATTTATACAGTATAGATTAATTGTATAAATGAGGAAAAGCCACAGTTTACATCAATAAATTTCTTCTTATTTTGCTTATTCACAACTACAACTGGTTTTGCTTCATTCTTATCTCAGAGGTTGTGAGATTCTACTGCCTTTATTATTTTTTATTATTTATTATCATTTGTTTTTATTCCATCTTTGCCTAATTTTTTTAGCCTTGTTCACTTAGTCGTTGTTTTTCTGCAAAAGTTTTCCTCAAATACTGTTATTATTTATTTCTTATATTGTTATTTATGACCGATATCATTGTTAAATAAATAATAATAATAAATAAAGTTTTACTTTTTTGTTCAGTGATTTTCTGCCCCACTTAGTGTAATTTTGTTTTAGCTTGTCACCATTAGCAATTATTTTTACTACTTTTGGGATTTTATAGGCATTTAGGCAACATTAGTCAAATCAATAACCCCAGAAAAGTTTAAGTTGCTGGTTAAAAATCTTTTAAAACTTTTCTTTTAAAAAATGTATGTTCTTTTTGTTATAAAAAATGGACTAGAGTTGCATTAGCAGCATTAGCTTCCTCTTTGCGGCCTTATTGGCACAGGCTATTAGCACCTGAACACGTGACCCCGGCGTCCTCCTTGTGTCCACAGTCCGTGTCTTCCTCCCCAACGGCGGGACACTCCCACAGGTTGTGTTCGTGTCCGGTGCAGTTGAGCTCGTCCAGGAGGACACGTCCTCTGCCCGCCGGGAAGTGGCCTCCCTGACCCGTCACCTTCAAGGCGTAGCCACAGCCCAGCTGGGCACACACCACATCGGCCTCCCTTAAGTCCCATCCGTCGTCGCACACGGTTCCCCAGCGGCCGCGGCTCCACACCTCCACCCGTCCCGCACAGCGGTCTGCGCCTCCGACCAGGCGGACGGCGCGGTCACCTGCGGAACCCGGAGAGATGAAACCAACTCGGGCTTTGCAGGCGACGAAGCCCCTGGTTGGTGTGTGTCTTACCGCAGTCTGCCGCGGTGACCACGATGCAGTCACTCCTGACACTCTGAGAACAGTTGTGAAGTCGGTGGTCTGAGTACGAGCAGCCGTGGAAACAGGTGGTGTTGGTCGGGGCGCTGGTTTTAGTCACGTGATAAACGCTGCCGCAGCTGAGACCCCGGCAGATGTGGTCAGTCAGGGAGTCCACGGAGTCTGGGGAGAGAGGAACCACAGCCGCGCTGCCGTCCACAGGCAGAGACAGAGTCCAGGAACATCTGCCCTGCAGCTGGAGCCGGGGGTCACCTGAGGACGGACACACACACAATAGGCCAAACGGATTAACAGAATAATGGGACTGCAGGCCCGACCGTCGCCACAAGGGGACCTCAGCTCGCTGATGTCAAGTGACCCATAATATCTTCCTACCCTTATTTTGAAAGGCGTTAGATAGATATCATGTGTGTTAACATCTATAAAAACATGCTACCAGCTTTAAAACACAGGGTAGGAAAAAATTACGGGTAGGAAAATACTTCAGAACCACAGCACCATCACTTAATGTTGACGCACGTAACATAAAGTTGAAATAAAAAATGTCGAGCTCCTGAAGGGACTTGTGTCAGTTCACCTGCCGTGATGGGGGCCAGATATGAAGGGCCTCATCCTGGTCATGAGCCCCAGGCCTCAGATAGTGTTAATACGGCCCTGTTAACAGGTACAGGTTCAGGTCTACACTGAGGTCAATATCCACAAGATATAGTAATAAAGGTATATAATTAATATCTATTACAGTTTTCTACCAAAAAAAACTCGTAAAGTATCTTGAAAAAAATTCCCAGACTATAAATATGGAAAAATAATTAAATATCAAACACAGTAGCTAAACTTTTGCTCAAAATTGATGATCACATGTAGTTCATAAGTGTTTTTAAATGTTTTAACCTGATATTTCACATTTTTGTCTGTTTTTGTTTGTTACATATTTTCAAATTAATTTATTGCCACTGGTATTACTATTGTTATTTGTGTTTTATATTTATTCTAGTGATTATATTAGTGCAGTTGTATATAATTCAACAATTGCACGTTTACGGTGCATCATAAAGTAAAGTAAAAATAAATCACACTCCAGGTTCCTATGTCATGTTTTTCTCTGTGCTCCATCGGGTGGATTTTTATTTCCCTCCACCATCGTCCAGAGTTTTTCTGCTCCGACTTGAGAACATTTCTGAGTTGAAGAACTCTAGATGTTGAACAGATGATGGTGAAGGTGAAGCTACAAACAGGCTGCAGTGGTGTTGGTGCAGTGGATCTGCAGTCATTCTGCACCTGCAGATCCATAAACAGGGTCAGCCCACATCCTGCCACTGCACATTTGCACAGCCCCCGCCCCAGAGCTTTGGCCTGGATCTGCACTCTCACGCACACACACACACACACACACCTAGCTAACAGTGTTTCATCGTGTGTGTATGAAGAAAACAGCCTCCTTGTGACTCACTGTCAACTCTCTCCAGTGTTTCCTGGGCCTTGGTGTTGTTTCCTGTCGTTTCTTCTCTGACATCAGTCGATCCTGATGTTGTGGATGAATTTGAAGAAGCTAAAAAAAAAGAACATTTATTTTATTACAGTTATTTAGTGAAATTCAGACCAAGTTTTGGTCCAATCTATATATTTACTGAAAGTTTGGCATCAATTGTTCATGTTTTCTCTGTAATGTATATTTTTATTAATGGAAACAAACTTTAGTTTCATGTAAACCTTGAATATTGAACAACTAAAGATAATATTAGGCAACAAGAAAGGAAAGTGAACTTGTTGGGTTTCACAACCAAATGTGACGCCTGCATTAAACCCACCACCACCATGGTGACCATGGGCAGCAGTGAGTGGGTGCAGTGACATGCACAGTGCACCACAGTGGATTCAAACCGGAAACCCTTGTGACTCAGGTCTGGATCGTCACCCACTGGGCCATCACTGATAACCAACCAAACAAAGATGAGAATTAAATTAATAATATTTTTGTCTTCTATTTTGTTTCTTTATCTGTAATTTCTCTTCAATGCTGATTGACTTTCATGGACCAACAACAAAAAATAAAAGACCTATTTTATTGTTTCAGTGAGCTTTATATTGTTGCTCCTCATCTTCATTATGAACTCCCCTCAAACTCTTCTCGCCGCAGACACAGCAGCAACATTCGGTTGACTGATAATTCTGCTTTGGTTTGTTCTTAATTAAACTAACGAACACTGTGCTGCCACCAAAACAATCAAGTAATCAAGATTAGGAGTTTATAAAAGCTAAGGTTATTACAGTTACGCGAACAAAAACTTTAATTTAACTTAAAGTAATATAATTGGCAGATATTTCTCTCATTACCGTGACAGAAACAGCAGAGTCGGACGATGAGAAAACACAGCAGCTGCAGCTTCATGTCTGGTCCCTGTTGTTCTGCTGCTGCTGCTGCTGCTGCTGAGCTGAAGCTCAAAGTGAAGGACAAACTTCCTCTCACTGTTCACTCCACTCTTTACACCAACCACCTTTATGACGGGAGGTTAGTCAACGACAGAAGCTTCCCATCATCCCCTAGAGTAGACAGTCAAGCTAAACAACTTTAGAGACCTGTGTTGATACGTTGACTTAAAAAGGAGGGTTTGTCTAGACAATATATCCAGAAAATTCCAGAAAACACAAAAGTAAAATCACTTAGACAAGAATAATTGTTGAAAAATCCTAATTTGTCAGAAGCAAAGATTGAACTGACAGGTATTCAACTGTAGAAACACTTTAATTCTAAACTTGTTTGTACGATGGTGAAATTTTAGAGTCGCTTTTTTTAACCAAACCATCGACTAATGTCGATGAAATTGTATCAAATCAAAACACTCAACAATCTCTGGGGACCTCTGAGAGCTGGACGTTTCTCTTCTTTATTTCTTTCACAGTTGCATTTTTTACTGTTTCAGAAAAGTGTCTGTAAAATGAAGAAGAGCAGAAACTTCCTGTCAACTCAGAGAGAGAGTGCTGTTTGAACCCCGAGCTCTGAGAGAAACAATTAAAATTAAAAATTAAAAATTATCAAGGCGACAGAACGGAACTGTCCTCGTTGATAAGCGAGTGAAACCGTTTTCTACAAAGACTCATGGATTTTCTCATCTTTAGCCTGGGCTATGACAGTGAGTAGATGGAGAATTCCTTGAATCCATTTTCTTTTAAGAATATGAAATGCATTTTTTTAGACAAAAGTAAAGACGTTGGTCTCCAGTCTCTTAAGGCCAAAGGGTTGAACCTTTTGGTTCTACGTTACAAGTTTATCTAATGTTAGACTTTTTGTTTTCATACAGTTTTGTACTGAACCTTCTTCTCCTTTTGGTTTATCCCTTTTTTCAGGTGTTGCCACAGCAAGTCAACAATCTCCATCTCCCCCTGTCCTCTGTGTCTTCTAATCTGACTCCAACTACCTCCATGTCCATTCACACACACGTACTCGGTCTTGCCGCGACTGACCTTTATTCATCTTCTGTACAATACAGTTTTGTACTGAATAAACCAAATACCTAGATAATAAACTTTAATTTTTGAAAAGTAGGACCAATAACTTTCAAAGTAAAACTAGTATTTGCTTTTTTTTAACCCAACAACAGCGTTCATGGTTGAACTCAGGATTTTATGGTAAGTCTTTATTTAAAAAAAAAACAAAATTAGAAATGAGTTCCTGTTTTTATTTCAAAGTGAATTTTCTGCAACAAAACTCCAAATCCATTGGCCACGTTCCTGTCCTGTCCTTCTCACTGTTGTGTGTGACAGTCAGAAGTAGAGCTTGGCCATGGCCTGCAGGAACCTCTTCTTCCTCTTCTGAGCAGCCAGCTGCAGAACTTCCTCTGGATTACTGGTGTTCAGCTCCGACTGTCCAATGGCTTTAATCTGAGGAACCAACAGAGCAGAACAGACCGAGTCAGGTGAGGTTTCAGCAACTTTTGAACCTTTTTGTTTCCATTTCACTTTTCCCTCAGTGTCTGGAGTCAATGTTCAAATCTCAGACACCATTTCTAATTATTTTCTCTGTGTTTTGCTTCATTTTCCGACTTCTGTGCTGGTGTTTCTGAGGTGACGTTGCAGCTCCACCACAGTGTGATGCACCGTCCTCTTCTTCAAACTCTAGTCATGAGGACGTAGATGTAGCAGAATATTTTTTGCGGTTGCTGTTTACCAACCTGCATCAGAGAGCAGGAAGGTGAGGGTTCAATTACCAGGTGAACCACATACTTGATACAGCAGATCTGCCGTTTACGCTAAAAATTCCCAAAAAACGGATCAATAAAAGTAAATTATAATTATAATGATTATAAGTAGATTTACAGATGAGGAGCTGCGTGAACCTGACAGATCTATGTTCTCCAGAAGTTAAAAAGAAGTTTTCTTATCCTGTAAAAATGGTGCAAACAACTTAATTGAAAGACAGACTTGTTTACTTTCACTTTCCTATCATTTTGGTGAAGCTGATTTTTTTCTAACCATCTTTGAACGTCTTACCGCAATCTGTCTTTTCTCAGCCTCGCCCCGTTTCTGATGAATGTCTGGGTCCAGGTTAAGAAAAAAAAATCAGATTCAGATGTTATTCTCCTAACATGCCATAAACCTTCCTCCTCAGGAATACTTTTCTTCCCTGTTACAAACCAGGCAGCGTAAGGATACAGGTGAGATACTCCAGGATGGTGACGTCCCAGATGTAGTCGTAGAACGAGTCCATGGCGTCGTGACTGAAGAAGAACCAGTTCGAGAAGTTGACAATGATAGAGTGGAGATCAGTGACGGTGTTCTCCTGCACCTGCAGATTCTCACCTGTTCTGTTCCTGAAGAGCTTTGAATGCCGTCATGTAGTCCACCTCCCTCAGGAACTGACACAGGACCGCCACCTGGGGGCGACAGAGTGGACACTTTGTCTGAAGGAGAAGCTCTGATCCAACAGTGTGTGGTGAGAATCCCTTCGATGATGATATGAACGTTAACCCCACCCAGTGATGTGGTTTCTGTCTCCTACCTGTGTGTGGCAGTTCATCATGGAGCAGCACTTGATCATCCTCTTCAGAACCTGTCAAACCACAGACCACATAAAGCCTTGATGGGCCGCTTTGAATGGCCTAGAGGCCCGGACATGGGCCCTGGGCCTCAGGTTTGACCCATAAATGTGAGTTTTGCGACAAACCTGGTCAGTGTAGACATCTGGAGGCACGGCTTTGGTGAAGAAGTCAGAAGACACAGCTCCAGCCTGGAGGTAGAAGTTCAGAGCAGCCGAGTACTGATTGGTGACTGTGAACAGAAACAGCATCGAGGAAACGTCAGTGGAGAAGACGGTGAACTGGTTCCTGAGGTTAAAACCCTGGATGTAATGAATAAAAGTGCCTTGTTTCCCATTTCTCACCAAAGTAGATGTCGGCCTGGGTGATGAGCCACGACTGGTTGTTGGAGTTGAGGGTGAGTGCGTAGGAAACCAACTCTTTGACCGTCACAGCCACGGCCTCCACGTCCACCGCCTGGATGCTTTCATTTGATCATTAGAATTAATATTCTCTACGGCTGAGAAGAATTGAGGAGAAAGTAACAGAAAAATACAATTCCTACTTTGGCAGAGTTGACGGCCAGATGGACAGATGTTCTGCTGTCACCTCATTCACTATGTCGTCCTGGAAGTGAAGGAAAGAGGTTTTTTGTCAAGATCATTATCATATTATATAAAAAAAACAGTCTTACCTGATCTGTAAGAAGCTTTTATCCAAAGTGTTTAACAATTTGAGGATAAACTTACAGTAACAGAGTAAAAACTAAATTTAATAAGAAACAAAAAAGGCAAAGTAACTCATAAGAGGGTGAGTGTAAGATATTAGTTAGATTAGTTAGTAATTAGTATCAGTCAAATCAATCGAACCAAACATATCGTCTGTGAACAAGAGTCTTTGTGTAAATGTACATTTAACTCCATCCTGGTGTTAGTGGAAACTGACCAGTGAGAAACAGAAACAGAAAAATATATTATAATCAATTTTTTATATTATCTAATTAATCACAAACGTTTGTTATTCTGCTGGACGGACTAAGGCCCTAACAGAGCTGCATTTAGAGGATGTTTCATGTATGAACAGCGCCCCCAAACGTTTAAACGTTGAATAAGCTTTGTAAAAACATGGTAATGCACTCAGGGTTCAATAAGATGAGGTCTGCCATCACCGCCGTGGCCGGCAGGGGGCGCCTGTATGTTCACCGCTCGTTTCTATGGAAACAGCATCATCAACAGCACCAGACTGTGAGTGTGATACTGATGTTCGTTGACACCACCCACCCTGACGATGCTGTGCAGCCTGACAAACAGAGAGATGAGGGTGGTCAACACCAGCGGCTCCTGTGGGAGCAGATCAGAACATGTCAGCGTGGATCCATCAGAACTCCACCACCAATCAATGTTGAAAGTTCTGGACTTACTCGGAGTTTCTTGATGAAGGTGATGAATTTACTCCTTGAAAAAAACAGCAAAATCAGAATGAGGAGTCGTGTCATGGGTGGTGAAGGTGGAGCAGTGTGAGGCGCCTACCTGGGCAGGATGCCCAGAGACGAGTCTCTGTGTTTGATGAGTCCCACTCGGCCGTCGTTGTTCCTCTTGTGCTGCATGGACACGCTGCAGATCTGGACCACCACCTCCCACAGCTCCTTGGCCGTGCGTCGACTCTCTTTGGGCCCAGGCAGCTCTTTGCAGGTGGAGGCCAGGAGTTGACCCACCTGGAGGACATTTTAACTCCACGGTTAATGAATGACCAGTGAAACAGGGTGAAGTTGATCACCTGACTCACCTTGATGTAGGGGTTGTTCATGACCAGAGAGGGCGACACCTGCAGGGTCAGATAATCGTTCTCTCTCCAGTTCAACATGAAGGCCACGCACTCTTCTCCAACCACCTGACGTAGCGGCAGATCTGGGAAGAGAAATGTGATCAGTTGCAGCTGTGACACCTTCAGTTCTACGTCCTATGGTTCTTCTTGAAGAAGAGACTGACCGTGGATCCTCATCTCCAGGTAACCCCGCACTCTGCTGACCAGATCGGGCGGCGGCCTGTCTTTGCTGCCCTCGGCGGCCATCGTCTCGTGGGATCTCACCTCCAGCAGCAGCATCTCATTCAACATCACCTGCCTCAGTTTGGGGGAGAACTCCGTCACCAGCTCCAGGCAGGCGGAGAAAAGCTGCCGAGCGTGGACAAAGTCCTGAAAGACAAAACAACATGGATGAGGTTTAAAACTCCAACAATCAAATGTTTCTAGGTGGGGACGGTGGTGTCCAAAGGACCTTTATGGAGATGCAATGAAGTCCTTTGGCCATCAGGATGTAGACCAGGTCTCTGGTCAGGTTGTCTTTGATACTGAGGATGACGTTGATGTAGTCTGGAGGAACCTCCCACTGTGAAGGAAAGAGAAATGAATCTAGGCCAGAAGAAGACTTGTCAAACATCATTGTTCTCCTCTGTTTTTCTCCACCTTGTTGTTGACCTTCCAGAAAGGCCTTTCAGCCATGCCATGAAGCTCAATAAGAATCTGTCTGATCTTGCGTGGATCCAGCGACAGGATGAGCTGCTGCTCCAACTGTCCAATGTTCACAGTTGGAGAAGCTGTGGAGGAGACAGATTACAGCGTGGACGTGAAGATGACGACAAAAGAACCTTCTGAACCAACCTGGAATGTCGTAGAAAGACGGCAGAGATTTGTTGCTGAGGTTGATGGTGGACGTCCTCTTCTTCATCTGCTCCACCAGGACGATCCTCTCCTCCTCCTTCAGCAGCTCCATGAAGAGTTTGTGAGAGGAGACCACGAAGACCAGCGAGAGGTCTTCAAAGCTTTCACACAGGGTCCTGGAGCAGAGGAAACACCAGGATGGTTTCACAACACTTTCATCCTCCACTTTAACTCCTTACACATGATCTTCTCTGTGGTAGAAAGCTCATCACTTACTTCATGAAACTGGCCATGTTCCTCCTGGACGTGTCAGACTTACGGTCCTTCTCTAGTGAACGTGTGGCCACCTGCAGGAGAAAAAGGGTATAACCTCATTTCTACCACCATCACTTTATGTTTCCGTCACTGATCAACGATCAAATAAGACTAACTTCTAAGATGAAGTCCACCATCCGTTTGCTGGGTCGAAGCAGCAGCTGTTGGAAGCGAACACTGTGGATTTCTCCTTCTAGAGCATCACGGACGGCGTTACAGACACACAACTTGTGGCAAAACTCATCCAGGTCGGTCTCCCTGCAGAGTGGGAGAAGAAAATGTCCTCAGATAAATAGAACTGGACCAGTGGAGAGGTTTGGACTATGGCCTCTGATCTCACCCTTGTTGGACGTTGTACAGGAACTCTCTGAGGACTGATCTTCTGAAGTGCTTTGGTAAACTGCGAGTCACGTTGTCTTTAATGAAGGCTTCAATGACGGCCTGTAAACAGTCAGAGTGAAGGAAATGTACAACAACTATCTACACATTGTACACATGTTTGACACATAAAAACAAACTTATTTTATAGAATGTTTGCCTGATAAAAGCATCAATGTGTAATATCTGTATAAATCCTGGCTTTCACCAAATGTGGGCTGTGAAGTGGTTGTGGGGAAGAACGGCCGTGTATTAGAGTGGCTGTATATTAAAGAGTCAATAGATGGCAGCATTGCAGCTCATTTTTATTAATCTATTTTCATCATCAGAGCATAGTATTCAGGTTTGTTAAGATGGAAAAAAAAATATTATCATGCTTTTAATTGTATTTCAATTCTCCAGGGTGTAATATCTCCCCTGGCCCCTGGGGGCAGTTAATGACACTACTTTTGACTTATCACCATAGTGAGCAGGTGGCACTTCACTGCCTTAACCACCAGGTCACCACTGCCCCACAATATCAGTTGATATCACAATCATAAATAATAATCATCATGATCAGAATCATTGTGGCAGTGGTGGCCTAGTGGTTAAGGAAGCCGACTTGGGTCCGCAAGGTTTTCGTTTTGAATCCACCAGCTGCCAGGCTGCCACTGAGGTGCTCTGAGCATAGCACCGCCCCAAACCACATAACTTCTTGTGGGCTCACCACCCACAGGAAGGCTCACAATATGGTGCAATGTGATTTGGGTGGCGCTAGCTGCCCCTGCGACCCGGCAACGGACAAGCAGAAGAAGATGAATGAATGGAAAAATAATAATAATCACTATACCACATTTTTACAGTTTGTTGCTCTGACCTGATAGTTGCGTGCCCTAATCAGACTGTTGATCTGATCGTACGGTGATGTCTGAGAATCAGACGGATCACAGTCTCCAGTCAGTGCTTTGCAGGCGTTCCAGTATCCTGCCAGTCGCTTCTCGTCCAAGTGGACGTGAACAGCAGAGTCCAGCTGAGGACCAAGTTGAGACAATACTTAGACGACGGACAACAGAAATATAGTACAACATTTTATTATGTACACATTCGTCTAAATACTTATGTACCTTTTTTAACAGTTCCACTGTCTGTCTGAAATGTTCTTTAGCTTTCATGAAGGACGGCTGGTCAGTGCAGCCACGCTGGAAGAAAATACCTCCCAAATCATAATGTACCTGAAATGTAAAATATAAGGAAATACAGTCAGAGGCTTCGTGTAGACAACACAGTATTTTGGATCTATATACAGAGAGACAAACTCTGCCTGAAGTTTTTATTATTTTTCCTCCCACCTGACAGTGCAGCTCCTCGGTGCTGATGCGCAGACCTGCAGTCGAGGCTTCAGTCTCTCCATTTGCAGCAGCGTCGGCAGCCAATAAGTCCAGAGTCCTGAGAGTGTGGATATAGAAGTCTTTCTTCAGACAAAGAGCTCCCTCCAGGACACTGATGGAGTCAGTGGTCTGCTCCTTCAACTGGAGATATCAAACCGACAAAAGGTCATGTCGACAGTACAATAATATGCACTGAGAATGTAAAGATAGAAGAAAATCCACACGTCTCCTTATTTACTCACCACGGCAAGAATGTTTTCTGTCATTTCTTTCTCCTGCTGTACAATATTCAGCCTAGATGAAACCAAAACAATAGAAAAAAAAACTTTTTTGGGAAAAGCTCATACAACTTCTCGTAAGCTGATGGAGACAGAACAAGGCAGAACATACATGTTCAGCTGGTGAGGTCCAGGTTTGGTCTGTTTCTCTGGGAAGCTGCTCAACACAATCGTTCTGATGGCCCTTGAAGGGAGCACCAGAAAAAGAAAATGTTAGGTTCAAATTTGTATATTTTGTTGTAAAATATAAATGTGAAGAGACTAATGAAAGGTAAAGGTCAGAAATTGAGGGTAAAAAGCATCTGAGATTTTAAGTTGTATTTTAGAGACTGACACTCTCCTATATTTCCTCATTCAGTTGTGTCTTTGTTTATTTACCAACGGTTGTAGATGATGACAGCCATGGCGGTGGTGGGAGGCAGAGTGGACAGGTCCAGGTCCACATGTGTAAGCTGATGGAGACAGAACAAGGCAGAACATACATGTTCAGCTGGTGAGGTCCAGGTTTGGTCTGTTTCTCTGGGAAGCTGCTCAACACAATCGTTCTGATGGCCCTTGAAGGGAGCACCAGAAAAAGAAAATGTTAGGTTCAAATTTGTATATTTTGTTGTAAAATATAAATGTGAAGAGACTAATGAAAGGTAAAGGTCAGAAATTGAGGGTGAGATTTTAAGTTGTATTTTAGAGACTGACACTCTCCTATATTTCCTCATTCAGTTGTGTCTTTGTTTATTTACCAGCGGTTGTAGATGATGACAGCCATGGCGGTGGTGGGAGGCAGAGTGGACAGGTCCAGGTCCACATGTTTCACACCTGGGGGAACTTTGCTCACACAGAGAAGTTCATTCAATAACATATTCAACACTGGGATGGTCAGGCTGCAGAAGAAAAAAAGGACAGGAGTCAGTCCACAGAAGTTTCTTCAGTCCTTGGACTAAGTTAAAAACAAGCCACAGACACTGACCCCTTTTCCAGCACTTCCAGGTCCCACTTCATGTGAGCTGCTACTTTCAGAGCCAGCAGCTTCAGAGTTCTGTTCCTGCGGTTGTCAGCTGGAGGCTGAACCTGGTTCTGTTCATTTAAGGAGGGCTTGGACGCCTGCTCCAGGAACTGGACGATCAGCTGGACTGGGAGAGGGTCTGAACAGAAAAGATAGGGTTTAAAGAAAAAGAACAATAATTTCATCAAAGCAGCACTTAGCAACATTACATTTGTAACAACATAAGATGTCATCTCATGTTGACACAAACCTGGGTTTGCCTTCAGCAGGTGTGTCTCCAGAAGGCTGCTGTCGAGAAGGAACTCAAACCATGATGTTTGCAGTGGTGTACTGGGACGACCGCTGGCCACAATTGCCACTCGGTCTGCAGCCTCAGCACTCATCCTGCCCTGGAGGGTTTCAAAAGAAACATCATAAAAAGGACATTTTTAAGTTTTTAAGGTGTTCCAGAGTTAGTTACTTAACCCTGTTTTTGATAGTGGAGAACACATTGATTAACAGTGCGTTTTTATTCATCATGTATTGTCTAAAAACTATGAAAAATGGGCGTCATAATCGCGTAAACAAATATTGTTTTTGTTAGTCTTGAATAATAACCTGGATTTGTAATAAATGCATTACCAAAATAAAAGAGTGAGATATTTCCACGGCAAAACTAGCAAATTATAACGTATCAATAAAACGTTAGTAGTTTAAAACCTCTAGCAGATCACAGTATTAATTACTTAATGTTTTCGCAATAAAAAGACAAACGTCTGTGTCGAAGATAAGTTTAATAAAACGATCATTCTAAAAACCTGTAACCTGTGTGGGCGGACACTTCATTAGAAAGAACAAACGAACAATCAATTAGGGATGTTGTTGTGTTGTCTAAATCGAGCGCACCCTTTTTGCTCATCCTCAGTTTGTAACTTATGTTGTTTGTAGCTAAATTGCTCGTTTTCTCATCCTGTTCACACATACAGAGGTGGTCTTTCTTACCTTAAAATAGAGAAATAAAAACTCTTGATAAAAGTACTAAAACAGGACAAAAATATCTACATTAAAAGGCTGGAACAGCGACACAGACTGTTTAGTTCTCACATAATTCATTCTGCGATTCGCCATCACTTTGAGTTGGACTTCCGGTTCCGGTGCGTCACGGGCGATAAACACAGTCTTGCGCTACATTTACGCATATTTATACTGTGCGTCTTAAATAGTTAAAATGAAATAAAAATAATAATAATATTTTAAATATAATAATACGTTGAATAAAAACACATTATAATAAAGCATACATTTTTAAAAGAATCACGACGAAATACTTTAAGTAAAGAACACTTTTAAGTCAATAATTTTAAGAGAATGCGGGTTGAAAAATTCGATTAGCACTTTATTGACTTATGACAAAATAATAATTTGTATATATATATACAGTATATTTGTGTGTATATATATGGATATGTGTGTATATATATGTATATGGATATATGTATGTGTGTGTGTACATTTTAACATTTTATTTTGTCAATCAAATATTGGCTAGCATTGCATGACTGACTTAGAACCCTGATCAGAAATGTTATCCATATTGTACAGTTCTAAACTGTCACAGCACTGTGAACATGATGAAGAAATGCAACTGGATAAAAAACAAAGTTAAACAATAAATTTATTACCCATGTTTACACTCATTTCATTGCCTTCAGTAAATTAAAAATACACATTGTTCATTTCACAAAGGAGAGGTTAGTGGTGAGGATTACACAACAGCACCAGAAAGATCTGTTGAATATTTCAAGTTACAACCAGGATGTGAGGAAAAGAAAATCAGGGACAGACCAAACTAAAGAAAACATAAAACATTAAAAGAAAACTCACTATAGTGAAATACATCAGTTTTGTCTTATAAACTTAAGGCATCCAGACGCAGCCATAAAAAATAAAACATGTTCTGCAGTCAGCAGCTTGTTTGTTCAACAACCAGGGTTGTTTGGCCCTTCAGATGCCTCTGAAATGAAAAAGACGCTCTGACCTGCAGGACAGAGGATCAAGAACAGACCTGGACAAACTAAGGCCCGGGGGCTGGACGTGGCTCGTTTGGCAAAAGTATTGCCCCGACCTGATCCAGAAAAGCAGATCACACCCTTCATTAGTCTTGGAGCAGAAATTGAATAAAAGCAACACTTAGTTAACCCAAAACTCTGTTACTAAATACTTGTTCAAGATATAATATTGTCAAATGTTCTTAATAGGTACAGCACTTGCCTAGGACTTAATTTCTGATAACAAATCTTAGTCTAAGGGATAAGGAATCTGAATCTGTGTGTCTTATTGAAAACACATTTTTTCTTCAGAGTTGAGGAAGAACTGTTTCTTTTAGGTGGCACACTCTAATTATAAACGGTTTAGACTGCCATCTGCAGTAAAAAAAAAAAAAAAAAAAGGTGCCACAAATAAGAAAGGTGATGACATCACTATGACACAGGCCTGTCTTGTTTTGGTCTTCAGTGACTGCAGGCTTCACTCTTACCTTACAACCTGGAATTTAAACATAGTGATGTTCAATACTAACTTTTTGCCTATTTTATCCATACACTTCTGATTCCAACAAAACCAACAAATGCAGATGTTTGCAAAATTATGGATAAAAATCTCAATTCCAGCAAATTTGGCAAAACCAAGGCATCGTGTTACCAACTGTCATAGTCATAGGAAAGAGAGATTGTCAGTGATTCATAATGATAGTAATATCTCCCGGACAATATTTTTAGACATTGCTATAAAACATTATTACTACTCGTCTCATCTGTTCATCATAACTTTGTCCTCCTGATCTACCACAGACTCTGACAGGGTCTTGCAGACAGAAGTCCATTATCATGGCTTTTGTTGGTGTTGCTGTCATTTTGTTTTTTACAATTGTTCCTCACCGTGAATAGTATCTGACATCTTCTCTGGTTCTCTTTATCATTTTTCCCCGACAAAAAAACTTTGTCCCTAGAAACTCTCTCTAAATCACCAGCAGCCTGGTGAGTTTTTTTCATTTCAGACCTGGAGCCCCATGACTGAAGTCTGAGGACGTCATCCTTCAGTGAACTTCAGTCAGTAGACACCAGGACAGGAGTGGCCTCAGTACTGAAAAGAGATGACGGAGTTGACTTTGTACACGTGGTACGAGCGGTTCCAGAAGACTCTGGTGAAGTAGTTGGTGTAAGGAGAGTAGTTCATCTTGATTTTGTGGCAGAATCGTCCATGTTTAGAAAAGGAGTAAATCTCTCCTTTGTCATAGATGACCTGCAGGAGAAGAGGAGGTGCAGAGTTAATCACAACTTATTTCATTATGTTCACCTGCCTCCACCTCATTATGTTCACCTGCCTCCTCATACATGCAGATATATAATCAGCCAATCAGATGGCAGTCTTTCATTGCATGGAGACATGTAGACATAGAAAAGTTGCAGTCTAATGTTGGAAAACCTTCAGTTCCAAAGTTCTTTATTTTTTAGGGACATTTTTCTGTTTTTTTCTTGAGAACCTTCATCAGGTTCTTGACCAGTTCATATCTGAACAGTTTATTTTAAGTGTAATTAAAAGGAGGACAAGAACACCTGGAACAATTTTGTCTTTGTGTCGCTGTCAAACTCACATGTCCATTAGAAATGTCAAGCATGTCTTTGATGCTGCAGCCTTTAAACTCAGTACAGATGGACTCCTCGATGATGATGTAGTTGGCCTTCTGAGACGTCAGGATCTTATAGATCTCCTCAGCAGATCTCAAGGCATAAACCTGATAGGTCTGTAGAGGCGGAAAACAGAGAAAACATTAATTTTAATCAGAAAAATTGTTGAAAAAAAAACAATAGTCACAATAGCATTGCAGCATATCACAATATATCATAAAAATCAAATCTTAAAATCTGTAAGAGTCAAACAGGCATGTGTTTCACCCCTTTCACTCACATCCTCACTTCGTTTCAGCAGATTGATGTCCGAGTACAGCGGTAAACTGGTCACAGATGAGCTGGAACAAAGCTTCACTGTTCCCAGCAGCTGTGGACTTCCTGCAAACACTGCTGTCGCTGGAGCATTGGACCTGGAATAGGAAAAATGTTCCTGGTGAGGTTGAAGATTGTTATCTGTTCCACCACATCATCACACCAGAATCTTTACCTGATCCAGCTGATCAGCTCCACTGTGTCTGGGTCATAGAACTCAGGCAGATCAGACAGTTCAGTCAAGACTCGAGGGCAGTACTGGGACCACACAGAAGAGAAAGGAAAAACCACTTACTGCCTCAGAATCTTAGATGTCAAACATTAATAAATAAAAAATGAATCTTAATCTTATTAATTTGGGAGAAATGTCCTCACCTCTCTCCATAAGCTGAAGCCAATGATGGTGGGAACAGCAGTGCTCAGGATCAGAGACTGGGAAGATAAATTTATACAATTACAGTTGCAGTTTTTATATGTTGGAAATTGATGAAAAAAAAAACCAAATTATTCCTTATTGGCTGATTTAAATTAGTTGAGAGTTGTAGGTAATGTGTGTTTGAAAGAATAATAGTGACTGTGAGTGAGAGTGCCTGCAGACTCCTACCAGCACCACAGGGTTCATGGACCTCAGTTTGAGCCACCGAAACACAGTCATCCACAGGTCTGGGGAACAGATGCCAAAGGCTGTGAACATGCAGACGTACGGCGTCCATAAATACTTCATCCTGCATTGATACAAAAAAAAAATATTATTGGATCAAAGTATGTGTAAATGGCTACTGTGTGATTTATTAACTCAATAACTAAGAGCTGACCCATCAAAGAGCAGAGTCAGACCCCCAAACAGCAGCATGTGAAAGACGTGGTAGTTGACCTCAGGCTTCTCTCCTATTCGTCCATCTTCCCGCCTATGGCTGGTTTTTATTGGTTTACCACTGAAATGGTTAATATTATAAGTGCGAATCAATAACAAAAAAATATGTACATATTGTACATAAATGTGTGAAGGTGTGGTACCAGCAGCTGACCTGAGCTTCCTGTAGATGGTTTGCATGGTGGACAGGAGACACACAGTGATGACTAGGAAGTAGAACGGAAGGACTGAAGTCTGCGTCAGTCTCAGGAAGAAGTCCTGTCCAGGTTTCTGGAATCCATCCTGGCACAGGAGAAGGTTGGTCACAAAGTCTCTGAAGATAAAGAACAAACACAACAAAGACTCTAAGGGGACAGTCCAGGGTTTTTAACCGACAAGACATGGTATAAATTCACTGTTCCAACCATTTCCTCTTTGACTGACTGCAAATGTGCAGTTTTAATTGTCTCAGGCAGTGTTGGGACTAACACGTTACTTGTAACTCTGTTACGTAACTAAACTACTTTACTCTGTAACTAATAATAACTACATTTCATTATGATAGTTACTACAGAAATCACCTTAACTTTTTAAAGTTGTTATAAAGTAAAGTAAAGTTACTTTTATAATTTAGTAACTAGTAACATAACTAGTCACTTTTTTTCCAGAGCAGTAACTAGTAAAGTAATAAGTTACTTTTTTAAAGTAACTTGCCCAACACTGGTCTCAGGTAACACAAACCCAAATAAAGGACTAAATAAAAGTTTCACCCTAACCAAACCTTTGAAATGATTTATAATACACTCTTTGGTCCAGTAGAAATTTCTGTGACTCACGTTGTTGTGTTGAGCAGAAATTTAACTTCCAGGAACTTCAGTATGAATTCACCATCACCTGTTGGTACAAGTTTCTGTCAAGGATAAGAATGATGTCATTACTCACACTGACGAGTGCTTCAGTGAGAGAAAAGTCTGGAATGTTTTTAAAACAGTACCTTAACCAAATAACTGAAGGTGATCCCCGTGGAAAAGACCAGATGAAAGTGAAGGAAGAGCTTAAGGACTCTGGCCACCAGGGGGCCTACTTTCATCTTTTTCTGGAATTAAAGAAGATAAAGAGTAAACTCTAAGACACTAATATTTTAAAGAAAAAAGCTTGGAAATAGAAAGGCGTGACTTATTCTACCTGGAAGTACCTCGCGAACACTGAGCCAATCAGGAGGCTGAACAGTGGTGAGCTCAGCAGGACTGGGTTCTGAAACTGGAACAGATAGGCCAGGAACAGAGAGCTGAGGTAAACCTTATTGATGTCGGCCATCTGTAGGAGTGAAGCAGACAGGGAGGAGGGAGAAAAAAACTGAGATTATATTTAATAAACACTGGTTGATATGAAAGCAAACATTCTCCTAAATGTCAGAGCTCTGGTTGGGTTTACTGTGATCCTTAGTTACCTTACGACTCTGAACCAGGTCAAAGGAGTCCAGCAGGAAGAGGCAGAGGCCTTGGACGAAGAGCACATAATGACTGTGTTCCCAGACCAGGAGGAAGGTGAAGGTGGTGGCACTCATGGTCAGAAAGCAGAACATCTACAGACAATGAGAGAGAGTCAGTGGAGGAAATTGAATCGTACAAAAAGGAACTGGAGCCTCATGATGAGACTGACCTCAGTAGCAGAGGAAATGTTGTTGCTCAGGAACCCTGTCAAAGCTGCCACCTGGCAGGAGAAGTACGGCAGAGCCCAGTTCTCCCTCAGTGGAATCGCTAGGTCCACTTTGGTGGTGTCTGGTCTGTGTGAAAGACAGAAGCACTAAGTGGACATGTTAAAGCAGCGTTGGACAGACGGACTCATGTCATCAATACAGTTCCCTTAAAGGGTCGGTTGTAAGTTAAAGAAAACAAAGGTTTTCAACAGCACCAAGACTCCCTCACCTGTTGATCACGTACCAGGCCACAGCTAACATGCCGGCCACCCACGTCCCACTCATCACCCAGCTGCACACAAACAGAGCAGTGACGCAGACAGCCTGCAGGCCAAACACTGCTCCGATGTAGAAGTAAATGGGTTCAACCAAGTCCTAAAGAACAGCGAGGAGGTCATTGGTTTGATGGAAGAATAAATAATTTTTATTAGGAGACTGTATTTTAATTTTGAACAATGTACAGAGAGGTGGAATTCATGATTATACAGAGTCATACTCTGTATGATAATCAGATAATCACAAGACTATTAGTAAAAAAAGAGACTAAATAAACTTTTTGTTTTTAAATTAAATTAATTAAACTTTTTAATTTTAAATTAGCTTTTTTTTTTGGAGTTTTATTTTATTGTTGGACTTTAGTAGTTTTTAATCTCACTTAATAAATAGTTTGAGAAAATCATAAAACAGACCTGACTCCCTGTGACTCTGTACACCAAGCTGGTTATTATCTCTGGATATAGAGACAGACGCTCCACAGCATTGATGGTTTCCCCAGACAGAGTCCTGTTATCTACCATCAGCTCATAAAAACCTGAGGCAAACAAAACACACACAACAGAGAGACTAGGAAAGTCATCTTCACTGGATCCAGTTTCAATCCTAGAGGTGTAACTACAGCAAGTATTTCACATAAAAAAAAATTCCAAACAGCCAGTATAGTATCCACACTAAAGTACAAAAATGCTTGGTATTTTTACTTTTTTTCTACATTACACTTTTCTCAGTAAGGAACTGAGACAATGTTCATACCTCTTTCAAAGGAGGGCGCTGCCAGCATGTGTTTGTAGTAGTAGTAATAAAGGCCGCTGCCTTCCTGGAAGGTGATTTCCCGCTCAAGCTCCTGACAGAAATTAACATATTCATGTTTTAGATTGAATACGTTGGCAGGACAGGGAGTAAATGAAGTATATGGTACAAACCATTCACACACCTGCCTGGTGGAAAACCAGAACTTCCTGTCATGATATGTAGACAGATACACAGCGTAGAGCATTCCGCAGGAAACCGCTGCCAAACATCCAAAAAACACTCTGACCAGATGCTGCAGAAAACTTGCTGAGAAGCAGAAATACAGGAATGAGTAGGTTTAGGCCATGGAGACAAAAAGTCATGAACAAAGTTCATTCTATTGCTTGTAGCGAGGAAAATGATCACCCTGTACTGGCTTACAGCTTTGCCTTCATGTTAAAATGGATCTGTTTTTGGACTTATCAGCTCCTAGTTTGGTTGGACAGATAGACAAACTTATAAAAGTGGACTGTGTTAAGGTGATCTTATCTTTATTTTAATGTTATTTACTTTTTATGAGTGGTGTTATCCTGTGGTGCCCCTCTGCTTCCATTTGGATGTATATTTACTTTCCTCTGCTGAGACTCTGACTGTTCAAGTTTTTTGTATATTGTATACTGAGCAATCTTTATATGCATAATCATAAATAAAGAAAGTTTAAACAAATTTAGACAAACTTACATGGAGGAGGAGGAGAAATCTGTTTTTTTTTGACAGTTGTTCCATTTGACTCTTCCTGTTTGGGGTCATCGTCCTCCTTGTCTCCTACATCTTCCTGGAACAAGTTTTCAGCTGCTGCACAACTGGACTCTGTCACTGATTTAGGATCTGCGTGACGTTCAACGTCAAACAGTAAAAAAAATGACAAGGACATAAATTTGTTGAAATAATAATAAAACATAATATAGTTTATTTTTGAATTCAAGCTTCAAAAACAGGACAATTATCAAAACATAAATAACTAAATGGGAATGTCGTTATTAACCTAAAAAAGTGGTTAGTTATCAATTCAATGTTTACAACATCATCATAAACCAATAAAGGGACACAGACTTAAGTTAAAGTATTGATATACGTCAAAAATGACATAAAATGCAAAACAGAAACTTTATAAAACTTTTTACAGTGACCAATCCAGCTGCTGGGTTAGCTAGGTTAGCTGTTCTTACCCTCCGTCTGCTGCTCCTCCTCGGTCGTTCCGCCCTCCTGTCGTCCTCGTTCTCCTTCTTCATCATCATTTTCATCCAAAGTCTCAGTTTTCCTACATCTTAATTCAGTCATGACGAGGTTAAATCTAACCGAAGACCCCGTCGTGGTTGAACGCTGTATCTAAACAGCATGCTAACTCACTAGCACGCAGCTAAACAACCCAGAAAGATGAGCAATAATGCAACGACCCCTGCCGGACAGGTGGAGACGCCACAGACCCAGTGACCGTCTGCTCAGCCCCGGTCCAACTTCTTCAGAGACCAGCGTTAAATCATCTCCAGTTCATTGACTAACTGTCTGTGGTTCTCTTTACTCATTGTAATTCTGAACAGTGTAGGAGTGAACATCAGGGTACCGCCCTCTGCCGGATACGAGTGACGGATTTAACCGAAACACGGCGGAATTTGCCGAAGTCGTCGACGCGGCAAAACACACAGTCGAGTTTAAAATTTTAATATTCTCGAATTCTAAAGCAAGTGAGGTGTATTTTGTAACATCGACACTAGTGCAGACCTTAATTCAGAGCCACAAAAAGACTAGAGTATGAATTTTCACAGCACAATTTGTTTTATCCAACATAAGTAACCCATTTTTTTCAATGTTGCAAGACTAAAATCAAGCAAAAATATAACTTACACCAATACTATTAAAATCTTTAAAAAAAAACATGTTGATCCAAGTGAAATAACAGATATAATAATAATAATAATTAAAAGAACAACAACAATACAGTGAACTGTAGTAAAAACACTGCACTTAATGGCCACATTGTATGAAAAATATAAAACACAGAAAAAGTGCAAACAGCTTATGAACATGAGGAACACATTGAACACTTTCATCGTCCTCCAAACGGGGAGCCATTCAATGGTCTCCAAACACAATCCCACGACGGAGAGGCCTGGCTGTGAGGACCAGGAGACCAGGAGCTGATGTAGAACCAGTGCAGTAACCAGTGGAACCATCTATCCAGACTGTCAGAGCTTCAAGAGTCTTCTGAGGAGGAGTCCACCAATGCTGCCTTTTTGGATTCTTCAGCGTTCTCTGTTTCAAAGTAACAGTTGAGATATTTAATCAAGATGTTTTGAGGTCAACATCATCAGTGGTATCTGTGTGGTGTGATCGGCACCTCTGGTGGATCGGTTCTGATTTTCCTCTGCTCCAGTTTCTGATGTGTCACACCTCTCCAGACTCACTTTCAATACTTTGGTCACACTAGGATATTTGGCCGTGTCTATGGCAGTGTCTTCATCTGAAGCATCACTGGACACGACTGAAAATAAATATAGAAACATGTTGTTCACCAGACTTTTAGATAAGCTCTGGCTTGGACCAAGTTTATTTATTTTCAGGTTACCTTTTAGCCAATTCTGGGCAAACCTGAACTGATATATATTTTATCATTAAATCAGATTACTAACATTGAAACATACTGATCTACATACATTGGAATTGGTTGAAGATTGGGCCGAGAATTAGTAATAAAATAAAATCCTAATACACTGATGGCAGAGATTGATATGGTACCATGTAACAAAATACCACAACATTCCAGTGTATCTTTATCTTCTCTTACCTGTATTTTACAATATACACAGACATAAAATATATTGTAGGCAAAATATATTTTTTTCTTAATTTGCATTCATTTTACCTGTTTTTTCTCTTGAATTCTTGGTTTGATTTGGTCTGTTCTTCAGTGGAGCTGAAGTCTTTGTTTTGGTCTTTGTCTGTTTGACTGTTTGACTCTTCTTTTTAACCAAGTTAATCAAAGGTTCATCGTCCGAGCTTTCATCCGTCACTTCTGTGAAAACAAGAGAATTAAAATGTAAATAAAGTTTTTAAGATTGGGGTCATTAAGGCGGAATATAAACTCCATGATAAAATCAACCTTGTTTCTTTTTGGAAGAACCAGTCGCTTTCTTTGTGTCTTTCCTCACTGGATTCTTCTTTCTGGTGACGAGGTTTGATAACGGCTCATCATCATCTGAGCTGCTGTCTGTGGGAAAAGTTTAGCTTTAGGATTCACAATTCCACTAAAATGTTATTACCTTTCAAAATTAGCGTAGTTTCCACCTTGTGAAGGCCTGTTTGTAGGTTTTTCCTTTGTTTTTTTGGTGCTTGTTGAAGCAGCCTGAGATTTTGCAGGTGTAGTAGCGGCCAGAGGTGCATCGTAGGAACTCTCACTTGACGACTCTTTATAATTTTCTGAAACACAAACACTCCCTGTTTGAACATGTCACTCGGAGATGAAGCAGCAGCCGTGAGTGCTTTAGCAGGGCTCACACTCACCCACTCTCTTTGCAGCATTCCTTTTGGGTTTTACGACTTGGTTGGATTTCCTGGGCGATGTCACCTTAGATGGAGATTCCTTTGTCAGATGCTTGGATTTGAGTCTCTTGGCCATTCGGCTCAGAGGTTCATCCTCTGAACTATCGTCTCCGGCCCCAGATTCTGTGAAAAAAAAACAATGACTTACAGTAAAAAACTGTAATCTGAGTAATACTCAAGTTTGTAGAAAGTGCTCTCACTTTTCTTTTTGCTTAGTGCATTTTTGGAAGGCAATGATTTCCGTTTCTTGGCAGCTTTGGATGTTGTTTTGGCAACCTTCTTTGGGGGTTTGGTGTCAGTATCTTCACCTTGGATCAAGTAAAAAGCAATCAGTGACAACGAAATTGTGAGAATAAAACAGGCACGCCCACAATTGGTCCTAATTGGACACCGGGGCCAAGTTTATGTAAATAGATGCCATGAATAGATGAACCTGATGTTTTATGCATTTTTACTTTATGTCATTATTGTAAAAATTTGGTTATGGCAGAAAATAACAAAAATATAATCACAATATAAACCAAATATATAATCTGGAGAAAGTTTGGTGGGCCAGACACCTAAGATGAATGGCCTTAGTTTGCCCATGCCTGTTATAAAATGTTTCAAGTCATCTGCTACTTACTTGCACTACTCAAAGTGGGGGATGTTTTGTTTTCTTTCGCAGACTCAAGCTTTGCTTTCAGTAAGATCAGCGGCTCGTCATCTGAGGAGACGTCAGATGCTGTAGCAGGAGGTGAGGAAAGAAAGTGACAGAGCTTATATTAACAGGACAGAGAGACCTTCTATATTTTAAATATATTCGTGTTAGCCCTCACTACTTCTAAAATCTATGAGCTAAGGAGAGAATGTGATATGGAGATTATTTATATTTGTGACAGAACGTTGACAGGTGTGTATCATATTACCTTTTCTGTTGAAACACATTTCAAGTATGAAGTGCCTTAAAATGCTAGAAAAAATACATTTTTACCCAGTATTCAATATACTTATTGGAAGAGACATTAAGATGGATGCATATATCATACAACTGTTTTATAATTACACCTTATCGCAGAAAAATCAAAGTTTCTCAGTAATTAAGACGTTTAAGTTCTGGTTTATTACTGAGTAACTCATGAAATGTGTCCCAACTTCTCCGAAATGTATGTGATACTCATGACAACAGCTCAGTGAGGAGAAGAAATACACATGAGAAGATAACTTTGAACCTTTACAGTGAGCTGCTCCGTCGGTCGGCTGCTTGTTCGACTTCATATCCATAGTTTTCCTACTGTAGTTGGTCTTTGTCTCGATCCTCAACCAAAATGCGCCAGTTTCATTGATATTAATCCGTCGCCAACGCCGTTTATTCCACAGTTAAAAGTTTCAGAGATCTAAACCTACAGTCACATCAATCTCTTCAAAAAATGGTGAGAAACCGGATAAAACCAGTTTTCATCACTGTATGAAATTATTTTTACTTCACATTAGTTTTCTTCCGTCTCCGATTGGACGGAGGTGCGGGACGCGTAATGATGACGTGTCCGAACGTGATTAGTCCGTTCGGCAATGTTTTGAAGGAACAAAACTTTATTTAAAATGACTTATTTAACCGCCGATTTTGAACTGACGTTTTATAAGACTGTAGATATTGATTTATAAAAACGCAAATACAACGTTTTTAATGAAAGTTAATTGCGTAAAACTGAAATATTCAATGTATATCTACCTAGGCTGGGAATATTTTACTGTATACTTCTTTACACCTTTTTGACTGCCATTGTGTACATTTTTCATTAACTTTGTATAAACTCTTGTTTTAACCACAAATAATAATGTTGTGACTAATAATGGTCCAAACCAGACTTTTTAACTTAAAATATTGATTTTATTTTTCATGTCAAAATTTGACTTATATAAATAATATATAAGTAAATAAATTTACTAACCCTAACCCATTTCCAAATAATTATAGAGAAAATTGTTGTCTGAATCTTGAGAAGAATAAGTGCTTAATATATTGGATTTTAACTTCAATGTCTGCCAGGAAAAAAAAAATGACAACTAAAACCCACCAGCAGACCCAACCAGCTGCTGCTGTTGACAGTTCCACACTCTTTTTATTACACGCACACACACAGGATATAAATACTCAAAACACTGATGTATCAGACACACAGATCAAGCCCCACATAGCTCCACATGGAAAGCATCATTAATCAACATTATCGGTGACATTACTAGTGACAACTTAGTGAGTTAGCACAAATAAATAAGTGTAAAAAGTAGATTCTTCTACTTTTAGTCGTTTTCTTTTCTTTCATGGATGATGGTGTTTTGGTAATTTTGCTCTTTGTGGATCAATTGTGATCCAATCCCTGAGAACCAGTGATCAGGTCTTGGCGTGAGCAAACTTTTTTAAATCGTGGGACACAATTGGTCCTAAAATTGGACACAGGGGCGGAGTCCAGAGCAGAAGGATGGATCGGTTGTTTGAACTAAGATAAATGCCATGTAAAAGTCATGTATCCAACCTAAAATCCTACATTTCTGATACCCTTTATGACATCATCTACTGGAAACGGCAGAAGTATAATGATAACATAAATAAATAATTTAATTTGGACACATGGGCGGGCCACATTAAAAAAGCTCAACGGGATGCATTTGGCCCCCAGGCCTTAGTTTGCCCATGCCTGCTCCAGACCAAGGCTAAGACGTTCTCCTTCTAACAGAAGTCATTCTTTTATCTAAAACAAATAGTTAAAGTGAGTGAAAACAAAGTGCTTCAGAAGAGCCACCCACTGATGACTACGTTACATTTCAAACACATGTTTCTACATGAAACACAAGACTGATTCAGGACTACAGAGTCCAAGTTTGTTTTTCAGCAGACAAACTTCAAAATAAAACATAATTTCCTCTTTCTGTCGAGTCTTTCATCAGTAGATAAAGTACATTTTGTATTGTGTGTATGACATCACATCCTGGGCAGCAAGACTTGACTCAATGATGATGGTAATGATGATGATTGGACACTGTGTGTCTCGGAACATTGAGTGTGTCGTCACAGTGAAGCAGTGGATAAACGTTCGGTTTCTCGCTGTGACCCGTGTGTCCATGCTGGTGTGTTGAAGTGATTCTGGTCGTGAGTTGTAAATGCTTACATGGCAGCCATCTTGCTGGCCTCCCTGATGCCGCTGAGGTAAGCCCCCGTCACAGTCTGAGGGAAGTGTCTATTGGTTGCCTGCTCACAAAGATTAGAGATGAGATTAGGTGTCAAACAGGAGTTATAAACTCTGAACGATGAGGTATCTGTACGCAGATATTTTCAAAATAAAAGTAAATAAAGTATAAAGTAAAAAAATACTTTACCTCGCCGGCAAAAAAGACCTTGCCTTGAATGTCTTCAGCTAAAACGTCATAAGCCTCTCCGCTGCCCCCTGTCTTCACATAGCTGTATGACATCTGCGACCACATGTCTTTGCGCCAGTGAGTGACAAAATAATGTATGGGGTCGGGGACATCCTGGAAAAACAGAAATCAAACTTTCTTATACGGGTACAAGATTTCAATGTAATGTGGTATCATTAGGTGCTCAGGCTAAAACACTTATTTTGGAGAAATAACAGTGTTACCTGCTCCTTGAAAAGTTCTTGCAGAACCATCATGCACTCGCCCACCACCTCCCTGTCCTCCATGTCTCTGACTGCACAAACTGCACCACCAGTAATAACCGACATGAGGACAGCCTGTTTCCCCTGGAGGAGAATGGCAGTTTAAAGCACTTTCGGATTATTTTTATAGCATTTATATTGCAATCAATGGTGGTCAGAGACTCAAACCTGTGGATCCATGTCGTAGAAGACACTGAACATTCCTCTCTGGTCAGGACTTGGTGGGATGTGACCAAAGTAGTCAGCTCCTTGGATTTTTTTGTCCCAGAATCTGTGTGGGAACCGAAGAGCGATCTGCGGCATGAAAGAAACATAATTTATTAGAAATAAAAACACCTCAGAGAGAAGACCAGCTTTCACAGTTTATGACCTTCTCTATGATCCCAGCTCCCAGACTGTGGATCGCTTTATGTTTCCTCTCGGGAAGTGGAGGATGGAACTGAATCAGGTTCTTCTGGAGTAACATAAGAGGCACCGTGACCAGAACCTGAAATTATGATTGCATTATATTGTGTTCCTATTATTTAAACATCATTTGATTATAAAGAGCCATGTGTCATGTCTGGTAAAGAACGGACCTTCTGTGCTGTCCACTGAGAGCCATTAGAGGCGGTCACTCTGACCACGTCACCAGAGTAGTCAATGGACTGAACCTAAAATTTAGGAAAAAGTATAATTTTCCAGAATCAACTCTTGAATATGTTTTAAAGATCCATACAGTAAAGAAAACACTTCACAAACCGGACACTGTGTGCGGATGTCGAGGCCGTCGGCCAGTTTGTGGAGTAAGACGCCATAACCTTTGGTGAGTAAAGTGTGGTCTCCTGAAAACTGGGCAAAACATTCATTGTGGTCCCAGGATCTGGACGACACCTTTGAATCAAAACAATAACAATAGTGCAACACTTTACCTCGTCTACAGACCTGGTAATCCAAATTTAATCATTCTAAATAACGGTCGACAGACTGAATGTCTAAAAATGACTGGTGACCCGAACACACAAGTTCTCAAATTTGTAGTGTTTCAGTCAGACCTGGTCCAAAGTGCTCCCACAGGCAAACTCCAGGTTACTGAGATGAAACTGCAGGACCTTCTCCTCCAGATCACTGAACTGGATCCCAGACTCCTGCAGGAAGTTCTTCTTCACTTCCTGGACCTTTTCTGTGGATCCAGACACACATCATTACTGTCTGAAAGGGAACCCATCTAATCAGAAGACAAATGCAGCATCTGCCTGTAGCACCTCCCAGTGGCTTATCCTGGTGCTGTGACTTGTCTTTCCTCCACTCTGACACGACGTCCAAGATGGCGTTGAAGTGAAAGTCCATGCGCTTGTCGATGCTGGGGTCAGTGACTTGTCCTCCCTCCTGGAAGAGGTCGCAGCGCTCCCCCAGTTTGTGCATCTTGAGGCCCATCTGTAGAAGAGTGAGAAACGTTGACCAATAGAGTCTCAGCAGCCTGTGTCGGCTGCAGATTCAACTGCTGCAAACGACACAGCAGGCAAAATTATCAATAATATAGTGTAGTCATGTTCCACACCAGTTCTCACCTGTTCACACATGAGGCTGATGGGATTGTTCACACAGCCGTTGACAATCTGAGCTCCTCGACCCACAGTGACGCCAAGAGACGGATCGTCCCAAACTCTGCCTCCAATTCTGTCTCGCGCTTCTAGTACCAGCACCTGGAAAAGACCAGAACCAAAAAATGTTACTACAGCACGTTAAAAAAAAGGGAAGATGAAGGACAAACATGAAGACGTTTTTCAACCTGCGTGCCAAAGTTCTGCAGCTGTCGCGCGGCAGCCAGACCTGAGGCTCCTGCCCCGATCACGATCACCTTTTTCTGTGAAAAGTGTTCTTCTTGGTTATCTTTCCACATTGATTCATATAAAACATGTTCACTGTGAACCAAGGGAGAAAAAACACTCACGGTGCAGAACTTCTCAGGGAGAAGTGGCTGCGTGACAGACAGCACTCCAGTGTTGATCAAACCCTTCCTGGTCATGAAGTTCAGCACACGCTCCATCTCCTGAACGCAGCGGACACGCACCAAACCACGGACGATGACGTTCTCCGCACACTTCTGCACAGTTAGCACCTCCTGCACACGTCAGTAAACCGTCTTTGTTCATTTTGGTTGACGGAGGCACAGTGTGGAATGAGGTGTTAGGAACAAACCTTGCAGTTCCTGTGCCATGAAGCCAGGATCAGGTTTCTCAGGGCCAAGTACATGGTGGGGTCTCGGGAAAACTCTGGAAACTCGTAGAGCTCATCCAGCTCCATCATGTCTGGTCGAACACACAGAGCTTTCCCACACTCGTTAGGCTGGTAGAACGGCTGGAAGTATGGACACAAACCTGGAACTGATGGGAAGAGTCGGGATGAGGAACTGAACGGGTGGAATTCATTACAAGGATGTTCAATATTAACATTTTTCCAACATCTGAGTATGCCAATATTGGCAAAGACAGATGTCAAATACTTAATTTTTGATTCCGATAACAACTCTGCAGCAGTTTTCCCCCCAAAACTGAGATAAACATTTCAGGAACATTTGTACAATTCCAGATAATTTGGCAAAACCCAGGCATTGTGTTAACGGATTTTGGGAGGAAAAACTCACAACAATTTTAGCAATACTATAAAAAAATGCTAATTAGTCCAACAATATTGTCTACTGTCTATTTAGTGGCAAAGCATTGAGGTCAAAATTATGCAACAGCATCACTTCACTGTATTTTACATTTGCTTTTGTTGTTGTACCATTGTTTTTGAGTTTTCAGCCAATTTTATGTAATTTTATTTTCAATCTCGACAGTTTAAGTTAGTTTTTTTTATCTTAAACCTCTTTTCCATACCATTAATGTTTCTGTAATAACATTTATGTACATTTCCGTCTCCATATTAGACATGTGTCTCCAGCAGGTAATTCTGCTGTACTACAGGCTGTTTATATCGGTCCAGTAACCTAGCAGTCACAGACTTACTTTGGGGCTGTACAGTTCTGTGATCTGCCCTCAGGTCAGTTTGGGAGACGTGGCTGATGGAGCCTGATGGACTCATCCCCACACAGTCTGGGTAGTAGGCAGCGAGGAAGGGTCCGGCTGGACTGTCTTTGAAGAGCGGCGGGAGGATTAGCATTGAATGCCACCAACTGTCCGTCACTTCAGCCACTCTCTGTGAGGAAATAAAATTAAAGCTGTCAGAGTTTTACATCCAACTTTGGATCAATGTTTCAGAGCAGAGAAATCACCAGAAGCTCACCAGATCTTCTGGTTGGGAGCAGTGGTCTGGACCCTCATTCTACAAACAAACAGACAAACAAACAAACAAAAAGTTATTTCAGCACAAACAATACTAGATTTCAATAGTTTTTTATTTCTTCACCTTAACATTGTTGAACTTCATGCCGCAGCGATACGTTGCTGCCAGCGAAGCGGTGAGTTGGATCTCCTTGGTCAGCTGACGCCACTTCCTACACTCTGGTTTGATGCATTGAACCTGGAAGGATGTGTGTGTTTACAAGCATGGCAAATATTTTTAACTCATGAACCCTAACAGCTGCTCACACCTACCCAGAAGGGCAGCTGCTGGTCTGCCATGAACGCTTTGAGGCTGGGCTCACTTTTACCATTGCTGGTCCATAACCTCTTCCAGGATGCAAACATCTCGTAGCCGTCCTTGTGACTACCACAGTCAAAACACCAAAGAAGAGGAGGGTGGTTTATATTTCACAGTTTCACATCTTGCTTGGGAGACTCCCAGATGAGCGTTAGTAGAGTGTAACTCTCACTAAACCTCAGTACCTTCTGTAGTAGTGGTCGAAGCATTCATTACAGAAGTGTTCACCGCAGGACAGATGGTACCATCGAGAAGTGTAGCCATTTTTAGCACACCTGGGTGAGTGAGAGGGAGAGAGAGGTCGGTCAGTCAGTCATAGCTACTAAGGTGCTCTGCAGGTCATCACCAGAGGCGTGAAGCTACCTTTCAGATGCACTCGCAAAACACACGGGATATGTAGCTGAGCATCCAGCCTTTTCACACTTCCTGAACTTTTTCTCTGACTGTTCGTCTTCCTCTTCTGTGTCTGTGGCTTTTCTCTTGCTCTGAAAGAGAGCGACAAGAGACAGTTTTTACTCCAAGGCTGGTGGATAATAATATCCAGTCTCACTGACAATAAGAAACAAACAAAGTTGTACTGTAATGATCCCAATCTGAGAAATTATTGTTTTAACGTAGGTTTACCTGCCCAGGTGGCGGGTTGTTGCTGCGCTTCACTCGAACGTTGGTCTGTCGACCAGAGGAGCGCAGGGTCTGGCCATCTCCTGGTGATTCCCCTGAGCTTCTTCTCTTGGCTTTCCGAGCACCAGAGGTGTTCCCCTGATAATCTAAACAGAAATAAAATGTATAAGTGCTCAGGCCACAGAAGGTGGATGATGATGTAGGACCTACACACTGACTTAAAAGCATCATCAAGATATCATTGAAATAAATGTTACAGATTTTAAATGCATTTCCTAAACCTGACCATCATGACATCATGTACGATGGAATGATCTCACTGCTGAGGTTCTAAAGACAAAAAAAATGTTTTGTCATTATAATATATGTTGTCAAATGCCCGAAAGATTCGATTATTGTATAATACAAAATAAAAGAACGTTTGTGTACTTTATTGGTTGATTAGTTTCCTATAGGTTCCTGCCTCGTTATTTAAAAGAGAGAAAAAATACATCTATAATTAATCATTAAATGTTTATTTACGACTAATACTAAATATAAAGTAACATAAACTGCAAAATATAGAGAATTGTTCCATGTTTCAGTAACTCGACCAGTCTCTGTGTCGACTCAAGAGCTCTGTTGTTAAACGTCAAACTGCCTTTTAATCCATAATATCACTGTCACGTTTAGCACGTAGCGTTAGCAGCAGCGCGACAATCAAAAAAGTAATAATAAACTAACCAGAGTCTGACAGCATGGCTGCCCGCGGTCAATCTGTCACACCTGGGTGGTTTCGAGGACTTGTTTGTCAAACACCTACGTCCCTTTTATTGTTGTGGGAGGTAGAAAACACCAACGCGCTATTGTTGTTAACGGAGAACTGTCACTTCCGCTTTACACAGGAAGTGGGCGTGGTGGTTGTGATGTGGTTTGATCTTCGTTGCCTTCCGTACTACACAGTGACCATAGTAACAACTAAACGCCGATGGTGGAAGATGTTATACTTTATTCAATTCTGACTCTTTCGACCAGAAAAACACTAGTTGTTCGGTTAAATTTAATTTTTAATCATTTTAAATACCTAACTGCGGACAAAAGTTGACTGGAGACCTTTCAATTTTGAGTTTGACTTTTTAATTTATCGTCAAGTAAGAAACTTAAACAGGAAATTACCGATAAACCGTGAGTAGAATTATACTTTTCTTACTGACAGAGAAACATAGAGGTGCAGGTGAACATTGTTTATAATAAGTGTAAGAAAATTATTATTATGTTGTTTTCTGTTGTTATTATTTTATTTTCCTATTATTTATTATATAAAATGATTTTAAACTACTCTAAAAATATTCAAAATCTTATTAAACAAAGTTAGAACTAAATATCTATACTGCTCTCTTTTTAAAGACAATTTAAGAGAATAGAAATATTTTTTCTTATTTTATTTGGGTAGTACCTACAGTAATGTTTTTCATCTGCAAATTTTCTCAGTAATTGTTAAGCTGTTGGTCAACAACCTCTGTCATAGTCTTGTTGTTTAGAAATGACATACTCACGTCCAGACACATGTTGGCTTTTATCCTTTCAACTGCCTTTTTTTATTTTTATTTTTTGTTTGTTTTGCATTTCAGCGCTGTTGCGATGGTGGATGGTAAAAAACCAGAAGCAGGTTGTATGTGAGTTGTGAGTGTTACAGATGCCAACTGCTGTGGAAGACCAAGGAAAAAGAACCGATGAGGTTCTGCAGCCTCTGAAAATGAATTCTACCAAAGTTATGCAGAGGAAGAAACTAGACCTTCCTGCCATTGGGCCAAGGTCAGAGGAAATGGGTGAAGGCACAATGAAGGTGAACTGTCCAGTACCAGTAAATGCTATTGTTATTTATTCAATCTCATTAGAAATTGGCATTTTATCGAAAACCTATTCATGTCCACAGAGCGACTGTAAAAATCTGGATCTCAACAATGTGCTGCGTCTTCTCGAAGGTCATTTGACGGTAGGTTCAACCTTCACACACAGACTAAATTGATCTCCTTCTCATCATTTAATGTGGATTCTACGTTGGTGCTCAAGGCTAATCTGAAGGAGAGGCACATGCTGGTCCTGAACAAGCTGCTGAAGAGAAACCAAATTGGTTTTGTATCCTTTTTATTTTTAGCCTGTGTTCCTGACATAGTCTTAACAACCAGGCACTTACACTGGTGCAGTGATGGAAATAGAGTTGCTCTTGTGCATCAGGAACTTCCTGGAACCAACCCCAGCTCCCATGGCTCTAATTTACAGCTGCATCACTCTGTCAGCATTTTCACCTCGTTCGAAAATAACTCGGTGATTCTCTCTCATTCATCCAGTCACTGGCAACAACCACATATAAGTAAAACTTGCTCTGTAATATTTTATGTCTTCTTTTAAACTTTCTGGTGAAGTGAACATAAAAAAAACTCTCAACTTTGTAAAAACAGGTTTAGTTGTTGCATTTTTCAAGATGGATTAAGGCAGACATGGGCAAGCTTTTTGACTTGCGGGCCACAATTGTTTCTAAAACTGGACACAGGGGTGGGGTTAGGAGCTGATGGATGGAGCCATCATGTGAACTAAGGTTAATCACATACAAAAGCCATAAACTGAAGGCTAAAATGCTCAAATAATTGCCTTCCCACCAAGTCAGCAACATCACTGATGATGTTGTCCCCTGATGAAAGTACGTTTGACTCCACCTGGGTCAGGGGTTTAAGTCCTGAAATCTCTTTTCTTAACAAACTTTTAAAGCTCTTGAAGGATCTTCGGGGAATCGTTAAAATCCTCAACATCTGTGCTGACAAGGGCAGGGATCTGCCAGAGTACTGGCTAATTCTGCTGGAAGCCATTAAAATTTGTCGGTAAGAGATGGAAATGATTGAACAAGTGATGGTTTTCCCTCCTGTGTGATGATCTGAAAAGTCTTTTTTCTGTTTCTTCTCAGACTTCCTTTCCTAAAAGAGAGAACGTCCGATGAGCTGAACTACGCTCAGGATGCCATCGACTTCATCTCCAACTTGGGTAAAGAGTTTGTCTTTATAATCCTGCACGTTTCCATCCACTATTTCATGAATCTGACCACAGACCTCAGTTTCCTCTGATGACATCAGGTGTATATGTGTGTGTTTGTGGGTGTGTGTGTGTCCACAGGGTGTCTCATGAGGGTCCCTGACCCTGAGATCAGGCAGCAGATCTTGGAGTCTGTCATTTCCTTCTACAGCAGTGTAGATGAACAGATCCGCGACGGTATGGACTCAGCCACCAAGTCAAAGCCGGGGACTTTACCCTCTTACAGATTTACTTTACTTACACTACGTGAGGCGCTGTCTCTCCTTACCTGTGCTGTGGCATGCTTGTGCTGTTTGGCTGATTTACCAGTGTGTGGCAGACAGACCACAACTGCTGCTCATTGGACACATAGAAATTAAAATCTAACCTCAGTGCATTAAAATATGGCTAAAACGTTGCATCAAAACTACACCTGAACTTCTACCAACTCACAAGAAATATATCGAAAAAGTGGTTTGACTAGAAGTTTGTCCAGAAGAAGTGCTGGAAATGTTGGGGAGGGAGGGGCTTCCAGCAGGCTGGACATCCTGTAAGTGTACCACTGCTCTAAAGCTTGATGATGAGAGGCCTCCAGTCACTAGGTGGCAGCAACTTGTACAATGGTTTTGCAAAGATAAAATAAAACATGTTAACAGTTTCCTAATAGTCTGTAAACTAGTTTTAGATCAGGGGTCTGAGCTAGGAGTTAACCACATGGGTTTAAAGACAGCAGCACTGACGTATTATATTTTAAATTGATTTATATTTCAAAATAATTATATTTCTGAAAACCAAAAATGAAGATGAACAACTTTCATGACCAGAAAAACCTCTTTCTTTCTTATTGTTGTATCCATTTTAGTTTTTTTTATTTTTCAATCAGTGTTTGTGTTTAGAACAGTGTTTACTCAGCCACGTCAGTGGGTTGATGTGTGTTGTGTTGTTGCCTGGAGGACAAATATAGATATTTGTTTGTGATGAGGTTGGTCCTGATCATCTACAGTATGTTCTCTACTCTGGGCTCCTGCAGGCCTCCAACAAACATCTCCAGGCTACAGGCTACAGCTGCTGGAGCTGAGTGACATGGCACAGACACTGGTCCTCTCCATGTCCACTCTGGAGGACCAGCCCAGCATCAGGCTGCAGCTCCTGAAGACACTTCAGGTTCTGTCAGGATCCTCTGGTCAGTAATGGGGTAGATTCACTCAGGTGAAGGAGGGAAGGAGAAGGAGAAAGAGAAGTAGGGGGAGGAGATCTGTCAAATATGTCAATTTAACTAAACCTCCTCCTTCATTAGATAAAGTAGCCACAACATCAGGAGCTTAAATGTTCTCACAATCAGAGCGACAGTCCAAACTGATGATTCTGAGTGTCCTTGTCTCAAGGTCAATGACTCCTCTTTACCTTCATCTCTTTTCTTCTGATTTCCACTGTTTTCACAGACAGGAACTGCTCTTTGATGCTGAACGCCCGTGGAGCGGAGGTCGTCTGCCTTCACATGAACGAAGAAGACCCCACGGGTCAGGTGCTTCTAAGCTCTGCAGAAATCCTCTGGAACCTCCTGGAGCGAGGCTGCAAGGACAAGGTCACCGATCAGCTCAGCAGCATGGAGTGTGTGATGTAGGCATCACCAGGGCTTCACTCTTCCTCATGAATCACTGTGTAGCTTCTCATTCAGGCAGCAGAAATGGAAACATACAGTAGCTGTAGCTTCAGTCGCTTTTGTTTTCTCCCCAACAACCAGACACTTGAAACATTTGAAAACCTTATTTTTGTGGCGTTGTTGTGTAAATGTCTTCACATTATCCTGAGATGTTATTTCACGGAAAAGTTGATGTTTTCACTCAGATCTCTGAAGGAAGCGTTCTTCTACCAGCTGCTGAACAGCACTCACCCCACAGACCTCCAGCTCAGGAACGACCTGCTGGTCATCACCACACTCATCGCCCAACAACCAAACTCCAGACTCATTGTGAGGGAAAACAAAAGAATGTGTCCAACACTGTAAATGAGTGTCTCCAAATGACTGATTTTTTAAAAATATTTCAGGAGAGTTTCTTCGCCAAAGAGCTGATGCCTTTCATCACATATCCTGAACGTGAGTCCTGTCCTCCTACAGAACAGATCGGTCTCATTCTGTCTCCTGTCAAACTCCTCTTCCTGTTGTTGCAGTGAAAACTCTGGATCCTCTGGTCCAGGACCTGAAACTTTGCTTCAACCAAGAAGACTTAAAAATGAAGAAGATGATGTTGAACCTGTTGGTGTTGATGTCAAAGGACTTTGCTGCCCTGCAGGTCAGTCGCTGTACACACGGGGGCCAGTAGGTGGCAGGGTACTTTTTATATTACTTATTATATTATATATGACTTTTATTTTGTGGAAATTGTGAGGGACAGAATGAGTTGGCTCAGGTTCTAGTTTGGACCGATGTGAACACACACATAAGGCGCACCTGATTATAGGGCACTGGTTTTATATACAATCCACGCCCACACTTCACCCTTTAAAGTTCTCATGGTGTCCTCTACTACGTCCACCTTACAACAACACAAGCATACTAGTGTGTGTCTTCAAAAATAGAGCGGGAACAAAACAACGTCCACACTTCCCCCTTTAATGTTCTCATGGTGTCCTCTACTACGTCTGTCTTACAACACATGGAACACTGCACTATAGGGGGCGCTGTACACTATGAAGCAAATCTAATACTTTTATGTGCGCCTTATAGTTGTGAAAATACGGTATATGGAAAGGAAGGAAAGCAAACTCCTCGTCATTGTGATCCACACCACTGGCAGTTGGTAGATTCAAACCTGGAACCCTCTGGACCTTTAACCATGAGGACACCATTTCCTAGTTTGCTCTGTAGTAGTAGAAATAGACATGTCCGTCCATGTTCCCATCATCGTCTCCTCCCTCAGATTTACAAAGAAGGGAATGTGATCCTGGCCCTGCTGACTCTGGCAGAGCCGCCCAACGCCTCCACAGAGCAACGGTCCACCTCACGACACTGGTCCTCCCTCCAGCAGGAGGAGCTGCAGCTGCAGGCATTAGCCACCCTCACCACCATAGCTCCTCTCATGCTGGACAACTACATGTCCCACCAGGGAAATGCTCGGCTGCTGCTTCTGCTGGACTGGTGCATGGGGAAAGGTCAGCGAGAACATCTCCACCAGCTTCCAGCCCAGAGTCCGAATGTCCATTTTTATTGATTTATTTTTTTCTCAGATGTTTTCTTTGGTCAGGGACACGGCTTCCACGGCAACGGAGGTAAAGGCAGTAAAAGGGCTCCTCTGCGTCACTGCATCCGAGTCCTGAGATCTGTGACGTCTATGGGTGAGGAGAGGGTCAACCAGGACCTGTGTGACCAGGGCAGCATCAGTCAGCTCCTGGGTAAAGAACCTCCAACATCAATAATGAAGACCCAGTAACACAATGTTTGAGTTACACATGTCAACACTGTGTGTTTTCTCCCAGGGATTTTAATGCAGATAGAAACCAAAAGTGACAACGATGACCCAGTAATGCTGGAGATGAAATCCGACCTCCTGCTGACCCTCTCGGCCCTGTGTGAGAACGACATCCACAGGAAGGCAAGACTTTGTCCAATGTTGTTCAGGTGTTGTGTTTGTGTCATTGGCTGTTGTTCAAGTCTGTGATCTTCTTCCTCAGGAACTGTTTGGCTCAGAGGGAGTGGACATGATGCTTCACTTCCTGAAGAGAGGCTGTGAGAAGTTCTACAGCGGTCTTGGCCACAACAAACTGGCCCTGTCCACAGTGGACTGTGTTTGGTCAGTGTCTCTCAGCAGGTTTTTTTTTTTTTTAAATCTGTTGTAAAAATCAGGGTTCGTTTCCACCAGGTCCTGCATCGTGGGCTGCTACACCACAGAAGATTTCTTTTTGGCCCGAGGAGGAGTTTTTCTCCTGCTTCAGTTACTCGTAGTGAGTACTGACGTAGTGTCAACGACATGTGTTTATCTCAGAAGATTCCTCCTCCAACATTTGAACAAGTGAGTTTCTTGGTAAATGAATCATCATTTCACAAAAATGCCTGTTTGTCAGTCGAGTCCCAGGTGCGTCCACGGTATCCTACTGGCCACCCTGCTGGAACTCTGCGACAACCCAAAGACCCCGCCCCAGATCCTGAGCTGGAGCGACGACACCGGAGCCACGGCTCCTGGACTCCTGCTGCAGCTGTGGAGGGAGGAGGAGGAGGAGCTGGGAGTCCAGAGGAGTAAACAGGGTGCTCTCTCAGGTAGGTAGAGTAGAATCCAACAGAGTTTCTCCAAGTAGTGACCAATGAGGATGTCCCATTCTGTACAGATGTCCAGAAGCCGCTGCTGACCCAGTACCAGGAGGACACGCAGCTGTCGTATCCGGCCGACATGCCCAGTGCAGCGGTGCTGGATATTTCTGAGAACCTGAGGTCAAAGATTTTCTCCATCTTCTGCAAAATAGGTAAAGAACCAGAACCTGAGTCAGGCGTGGCCAAACTAAGGCCCGGGGGCTGGATGCGGCCCATCAAGCTTTTTAATGCGGCCCATCAGCCTTGTTCAAATCAAATAATATATTTATATCATCATTATACTTGTGTCGTTTCCCTGCAATAATGGATTACCCCAGTAGATGGCGTCATAAAGGTTATTAGAAATGTTGGATTTTAGGTTTTATCCATGACTTTTACATTCCAATTATCTTAGTTCAAACATACAGTCCATCTTTCTGTTTTCCACTGCTTGGACTCGACCCTGTGTCCAATTTTAGGACCAAATATGACCCACAAGTCAAAAAGTTAGCCCCGTCTGACGTGGGCCGTTGTCCATGGTCCCCAAACTCCAGGAGAAGGTTATGTTCCCATTATACCAATAGGGCCGACATTATTGAGTGTCCCGAAAAATGATCAGAACGGCCAAGTCTCTGGTCCAGTCCACAGACTCAGATGTTTGTGTTCACGTTGTTTTTTCCTTTTTAAACTTTCAAACTCTCAGGTTTTCAGGACCTTCCAGGTTTGAAGACCAAGGACTATGTGACACTGAGTATTGTCAGGAGATACCTGGACTTCAAGGTGCATGAAACACAGTTATTCAAACAACTTTGTGTTAAAAAGTGTCCACCGTACATAAACAAACTGAATTCCTGTGTCTGTGACTGATGCTGCAGGTGGGTGAGGTGTGGGAGGAGATCAGCAGGGAACTCGTTCTGGACGAGATCCTGCCGATCACACCGGACGAGGAGGCGCTGTCCAACATTTGCAGGACGGCCGAGGACAACACCAAGAAGGTGATGGAGGAGCAGAGGAGCATGCTGGAGCAGCAGGAGAAGGAGAAAGTGGGCCAGGAGAAGCACCTGTACACAGAGGTGCTGAAAGTTATCCACACCAGAAAGATGCTTTTGATGGACAACTAACACAAACGTCCACTGTTTCTCAGCTGGGGTAGAAAAACATCTAGATAGACTCCAAAAGTAGCTGTTTAAAACCGTAGAAGGAGCCTGAGCACAGACGCAGAGAAGGAAGGAAGGAAGGAAGGAAAATAAGAAGTTAGATGTTTAGGAGCAAAGGAGCAAAAAGGCAGAGAAGGAAGAAAAAATAAAAATCAATCTGCAGAAGCAGCAAAGCAACAGACACGAGGAGAAATCAGTCGAAGCAGAGAGAAACGACAGGCAAACAGGAAAAAATAATGTCTGTGGACTAATATAAAGATAAAATAATGAACAGTAGAACCAACACTGACTCTGTAAAAATGTCTATATGTTGTTTGAACCATTTTAACAGTTAATGTTCGAGGAGGAGAGCAGATCTGGGATAACTCTTTAACCCACCTTCCACTGACAACAGGAAGAGAAAGTTTTTATTGGATAAAATGATAAGAATCTGATAATTATTGTTATTATTTCCACTGTTTAAGAAAAATAAATATGTTTCCCCCAAAAATCCCCAAAACAAAAATATTAGCATTTAAAAGGCAAATAATAATTATAATAATACATTTTATTTATATTGCACTTCCATCCCTGGGACCTCAGGTGCTCAGTGCTACAGACATAAAGGCATTAAAACGTATTCAATAAAATCACAAAATCAATAGATCGCAGTGAAGGAGCTGCTCTGCTACGTACGAAACCCTGACCCAGAACCAGGTCGTCTGGGAGTGATTTAGTCCCAGGCTCCCGAAATAGGACGAAGAGTTGAAATGAAAACGTAAAGACTGTATTTCAACTACGAATCATAAGGTTTGTCATTTTTAGTAATTACAAAAAATGTAAGAATTCTGCATTTACTGGAAAAAGAAAGAAGATGAGACACTTTCTCCTAATATCCTGGGGATGTGGTGTCTCATTCATTTTATCCAGTGAAAACAGCGTTCCTCTGTATCTTTCACTGTTGTCACTCTGACTAACTCTCCTGTAGGACACATTAGGTGAACGGTTCTTCAGCAGAGTCATCGTCTTCACTTAACAAAGGAGTTCTAACTTATAATGTACAACCCTGTTTAGAGGAGAAACCTGGTAAAGACCAAACAGCAGCTGCCCTGTTCACCTCTTCACTCTCAGTTACATCTCAGACCCAACTGTGGAACGGAGGAACGACGGAGAGAGATTTTCTGACTTTTCTTGTGATCACGGCAGATGAAGAGTCACTGGAGGCAGCAGGAGCTCACTGCGAAGACCTGGGACTTGTATCTGTCCAAAACCTCCAACTATGAAGCTCTGAAGGTTTGGAGACCAGACTTCACTTCTCATATTTAAACGTAGGTCTAAGACATTAACCTCAAACTCTTCTTGCTTTGCTGCAGGAAGTTAAAGCCCAAAGGAAGAAAATCATGGAATCGGTCAGACACCGACCAGGAGACGAGGGTCTTCGTCCTGAAGAGGTCAGAAGTTTCTCAGTCTCTCACAGTGTTGGACATGAAGACATCAGCTACAGCACATTATCCACTCATTTAAAAAGAAACAAAACCAGGACCTGGTTTTGTCCTGGTCCTCTAACTCGTCTCACCTGTGTTTTCACAGCATTTTGTCGGACACATCGTTGCAGTGGAGAAGGGTCTGGATGGAAGTTCAGGTCCCGCAGGGGTGAGGGTGACTGTGGCCAGAACTTCAATGAAGGGAGCAGGTAAGAACTAGGACAAGAACTAGGACTGGGACCAGGTCTGGATCCATCAACCACAGAACCACAGTTCAGTCGAGAAATAAACACCTTTTAGTGTAATTCAGGTTTAGGACAAGAACCAGGACAAGGACTAGAACCAGGACAAGGACTACGACCAGGACTACGACCAGGACCGCCTCCACCAACCATAGAGCAAGAAATTAACTAGTTTCAGTGAAGTTCAGGTCCAGGACTAGAACCAGGACCAGGACTACGACCAGGACTTCATCCACCAACCACAGATCAATCAAGAAATTATCTAGTTTCGGGGAAATTCAGGTCCAGGACAAGGACCAGGACAAGGACTAGGACTAAGACTAAAACCAGGACCAGGATTAGGACCAGGACAAATATTAACAGTAATTAAAGGAGACATCACACCTACACCCACTGATGGTTGTAACTGGACCACCAGGGGGAGCCCATGTACCAATCATAGCTGAGTACCTCATATTGAGAACCAAGGGTCCACAGTAATATAGAATTGTCAAGAAGTGCAATGTTGAAGGTTTGAAGGTTTGTTTATTGTCAGACCACATATGTGAACTGTTACTAAATCAGGATTCAGGAACCGGTTCAGTCCACTGTCCAGCCGTGAAGAACTAACGGACTCTGTTATGGTTCTGTTCCAGAGTTGTGTCGTCCGTATCCTCACCAGAACCATCGTCGTTGATGATGTCACTCCTCCGTCGGCAGCATCCGTTGGTTCCTGCTCGTTCTTCTTCACTGTCTTCTTCTGTATTCACTGTCCTGTCTTCGTCTCTGCCTCACCCCTGTCTCCCCTGTCCCCCTTCCTCCCACCCCTCTCTCTGACATCATCACGTCACCTGCAGAATTTTTATCTCAAACTCTGTTTCTGACTCAAATCTGTGAACTTGTTAATGTAGATTAAGTTAGATTAGTTACCAACCCTTACCAGTCTCCACAACTGCCACCCAAATCACACTTCACCATACTCTCAGTCTTCCCAGGGGTGGTGAGCTCAGTGGTTCCGCCGCAGTCGCCTGTAAATGTGTCTTGTAAATAGTTTTATTGCTTTTATTCTCATGTAGTGTTTTATAACTTTGGCTGATTGAACTATGCAGTATATTTAATAAATCTGTAAAAACAGCTCAATGACCAGGGTGGTTTATTGTTTATTTCATTCCATTATTGAATTACAGGTATTTTATTTTTGATATACAGAGAAACTTTAAAACTTTGGGTTCGAGGAAAAATTGTTCAAGGTTTGGTAAAAATCTGCAACAAAAAAAACACTAAAAGCTGGACAAAGATGAAACATTGGAGACAGACTCTGAACTAGGGATGTGTGATGACTGGTTGGTTAAAGTTATTGACCTGATGTCAACAGAATCATACAGTATCAGTGAGATCATTATTGGTTCTATTCTGTTTTTTTTACTACAATGGTCCATCCTGAGATGTCGTCCTCAGTGCACCTAGTCCAGTGTCACCTGAGGATCCTCCCTTGTCCAGTAGAAGTCACCGCTGATTGGAGGACACAGATCTGGGATCAGTGATCCAGCAGGTTTTGTTGCGCTTCACTGTAGCTCTTACATAAGGTATTTCCTGAATGTCTTTTGTCTGGGTTACATCATTCACTGCAGCACATCAACACAAATGTTCCGTGGAGCGTTCACTGCCGCCCTGTGAGCAGATCAGCTCTGACAGGACCAGCCTGTCCACAGAGCTGGGACACATCACAGCCTCTCCAGTCTGTTGGGCTGCTCCTGAACATCAGGTCCATGGTGAAGGTCTGTTGAGCTGACGTAGCTGCTGCTGATCCTGGATCTGTTCTCAACGAGTGTCTGAGGATCTGCTGACGTCAAACTGTGAGAAAAACTTTGATTCTACTTTAATTCTTCTACGTCTTCTTGTCTTAAGTTTCTTTAACTTCCATAAGGGTTCAGGTTGACAGTCTTAACCCAGAACTGTCCACATATACACGATTAGCTGCATAAGAACGACAACTGGATCATATATTAGTATGTTATGTAATATTTCTAATAAAGTTCAGATTAGATCTCAGATTATCAGAACCTAATTACACAATGTTGAGTCCAATTGATGGACTCAAATAAAAAACAAATTATGACAAAAAAAGTTATATTAAAGGTCACTAGATGGCAGCATTATAGCTCATTTTATAAATTTCATACATGGATGGTACAGATATGTTATATATCAGCATTGTTTGATATTTCAGCCTGTAAATGTAATGTTGGTTTCAGACCTTTGTGGGGAAAAAAATATTGTTTTGGAAATGTTAACACAATCTGTATTGTGTACTGTTTAGAAATGGTTATTTTACGATTTCATTTGGAAAAAATCAGAGACAATGCTTGTGTTGAACATACCGTATGTGCTCGACCTAAAGTAACTCCTCTGTGATTGTTCCACAGCAGCTGAGATGATGATCAGACTGGGGAGGCTGACGCCTGGATACTTCCGTCTGCTCCAGGTTTGTTGGTTCCACTACATCAGTGCTACACACCGCATGAATGAATGTTTGATAGAGCGCAGCAGGAGGAGTTGATCAGGATAATGATGATAGCGATGAGGTGGGGGTCAATGTTGGGGGTCACAACATCACTTAAATTAACACTTTCTGAAGGGTTGGTGAAGTGAGTTGCCCAATAATATACCTGTTGCTAATGGATAATATTGCTACAACATTGACAGCCTGTTAAAACGATTCCTGTGTTACATAAAATCAAGCCTGTCCTAACAATCTTTCGAGGATAAATGGCTGTAAATGAAAGTGAAAGCCACTAGATGGCGGCGTTGCAGCTCCTTTAATAAATCTCTTACCAACTTTTGTGTTTTTAGAGATATACTTAAGTAAAAATAATCGTTTGATATCGAAATAAAAAAATATATGGTTGGACGATACCCCTGGTGGTTGCAAGTGGAAAGTATTTTTCCCTGTGTGTTTAGAGTCATTCCCTGTTTAATCCACATTTATACCAAATCTGTGTGTCTTCCGTTCACATTGCACCTCTGTCCGTCCTACCCTCAGCGCCAAATGTCAGGAGAGGTCCAGGTTCAGCCGCAGCAGAGTTTCATCGATCCCATCGCCTTGGTGATGGCAACATTTGGAATGGGAATGTGTGTGTACAGCAGCAGGCAGATGACAGAGCGGGACCAACTGAAACACACACACGTCTGAGATGACGACCGCCGAGCAGTGTAGTAAAAATGGCAAAAAGTTAGGAGTAAACACGTCAACCACTAGGGGGTGACAAAATGGTTAAATAGTTTGCACAGCAGTAAGATTTGACATGTAGACCTAAACCCTGAACTATAATACTTGCTAGTGCTAGCTAGTACCTATTAGTCAAGTTAACTTAGAAGTTGATGGTTCAGATCCCTAGAGTTTTAGCTGAGAAGATTTGAGCGACCCCTATGGGCAGAACTAAGAGGCGGCTGAAGAGTTACTGGTTTGTAGGAATGATTTGAGATGTAAGAAGACTGCAGGAGGACGAAGGTGATGAAGATGGTGAAAAGTGTTGGTCTGTTTGTGTCTGATATGTCAATAAACTGTGTAACGTTTGAATGTTGAACCACATTTATTAAAAATAAAAAAAACCTGCTCTGCTCCAGGAGAAAGGAAGGAAAAAGTCTGATCAGTGGGAAAAATCCAACATCTTTGAAAATATGATGTATAAAAGTTGATCCCTTCAGTCTGCAACCTCAGTCTGTGACGTTTGTTCTGAGAAGAAAAATGAAGAATAAACAAAACGATGTATATGTTGTTTCACAATTTATCCTCAAAATAAAATAAAATCTTCACATTCTTTGTTGGATTTAATAATGTATGACTGGAGTTCTGGAGTGACTCCATGTTCACATTCCCAGGATCCATTAGTGGAAAGTGCAGTGGAAGCAGAATCTGTCGGTCGACTGAACAAACTGAACGGAGGAATTCATGTGAAAGAACTCACAGACAGGAAGTGGATTTAAGGTTTAATAAAGTAAATATTTGTAAACGGTTCCCAGGTTCAGCTCTGGGTTTCACCGCCAGACATTTTTTAAAAAAGTTCAGAAATAATATTGTTGTGATAAATGTCAACATTTCCCAATGTTCATAAATGTACAGTATAAATAAATATATATATATACATAGATATATATATTTATGAAATGTTGTGAGGACTTGTTATTCTACCACTGTGTATGTTACGTATATGACTTTTTTTATCAAACATTTTATCTGAGAAATATGACATAAAACATTCCTCCAGTAGACTGGATACTCTATAAAACACTCATTATTATTGTCCAACTTCAGGTTTTAAATAATTAATAATTAACTAAAATATAAAACATTTAAAATGTGCAATATTTGTCCAGACATCGAGTATTTTAACCCTATTTATGAAACTATTTCAATGTTTAATGTTTATTAATCCACTCCGGTCACACTCCACAAAAACATGACGATTTATTGTATAAATATTTGATAATTCCCACATCAGTGTGGTTAATCTGGTCATTTAACTGGATTATTGTGGATAATTTAACGCTTGTTTTTCGTCGTCCAATGTCGTGTAGTTGGTCTTCCGGTCCAGCAGATGTCGCTTTGGCGCAACCTCCTGTGTGTTTGATTTACAGCGGAGTGAGAGTCCAGTGTCAGTCACTGTGTGTTGGTGATGATGATGATGATGATGATGATACAGAACTTCAGCGTCTGGTTGAAGGAGTGAAGCCACAGCTTCAGCTCCGACTCCGAGTCTCCAGAACCAGGAGTTCGGTTCAGATGTTTCTCCTCCGCTGACAGACGTTTAACATTTCTCTGTTTTTGATAAAAACGCCATTTATTTGGTCCGTGATCTGGAGAATGCCTGTTGATTTGTCCACGCTGCTCCTCTGGGCAGATCCTCTACTCCTTCATCTTCACCTTCACTTTCCCCGGTTCTAGAGGAGCAGCGGGTGGAGATGGCTTTGTTCCTCCGGAGGAGCAGCTCCAGGGCTGCTGTAATCCTCGGGCTTTCACTCCTCACCACGTCTTTCTTCATCCCCGGCGCCTCCTCTGACCACCGGGACCCTGGCTCGGGGAAAAGCAGCGGGAGCGGCGGGAGTCCGGTGCAGGTGTTACAGGTGGAGAAGCAGCATCAGCAGAAGAACTCCTCCGTCCATCCGGACCGAACCAACTCCAGCTCCGAGCAGAAGAAGCCTTTCCCCGTGCTCTCCTTCAACTACGACAACGTTAGGACTCCCTTTGAGATCTCCCTCTGGATCCTCCTGGCTCTCCTCATGAAGCTGGGTGAGTCGACCCTCCTCCTCCTCCTCTTCCTCTTCCTCCTCAGGGTCCTGACCTGCTGCTCGGTTTCTCAAACACTGGCTCGGGACACCTCAATGGGTCGCAAGAAAGTTTGTGTTGCAAATATTTCATTTCCATGTTTTCTCTCGTCTGTCGTCACTCAAACTTATTACTAATTATTGCATCAATGATTCAGGAAACTAAAAGTAGAGACGAGTGTTTCAGAACCAACTGTGTCTCAGTCTGTGGAAGTTTCCAGAAGAGTGAACTGGGAATTGACATTCCAGGTTCACATGGACTTATTTTTGTCTCGGCATGTGAACATCTCTCTGTCTGTCTGTCTGTCTGAGGCTCTGTTTGTCTGTCTGACTGGTGATTTGTCTGTCTATTTGTCTCTCTCTCTGTCCGTCCGTCTCTCTGTCTGTTGGTCCGTCTGTCCCTCTGTCTCTCTGCAGTTTGACAGGGAACAGAGAGCAGCTGTTCAATGGTCAGTGCTGACTCAGCAGTATCACAGACCAAGCTGTTACTGAGGACGGTTACAGGAAATGCCTTAACTCTTTCACAAGAAGACGCACTTTTTTTTAATAAAGTTTATTTATTTTTTATTTAAATGTTTATTTAACAGGGACAGTGCAGTTACATTGTTACCAGAGGTCACAGATGTCATTGTACATGGGGCTTTTAGCCATTGGCTAGTTTGCAGCCCTCGTCCCTGGTTGGGCATTTAAGAAGGTTAAAAATAGGAGAGATAGAAAGAGAGAGAAAAAATAGAGAATGTACACATAATAAAAAACATTTACAATGTTTGAACCCCCTGTGCAGATCAGTGTTTACAGTGTTGATATTCTTTTAACCGGGTTTTTAGTTTTGTGGAGAATAATAATCTGTAATGTTTTTTGCGATTTCAGTTCCAGTGATGAACAGCTTTTACAGCAAAGGCTGAGTTGTTCGACATCTCTTAACTCTCCTCCCCTCTCTCTTGACTCCCTCGTTGGTGTACTTTTGGATGCTGTTACACATGACTTCAGGGGCAAGACCAGATTATTAAGTGCAGATGATTTGCAGCAGGGGTAGACAAAGCAAACAGCAGCTGGTGTCAAAATGTTATTTCCTTCTTCCTGTCTTGTGCTCTCAATATCGCAGCAGTTATGAAGTATCTCCTGGTGAAGGTGGAGTGAACTTCTCTTATCGTCGTCTGCAGCCCTGCATTTCTAGGGCTGCTCCTACTTCCTGTCTGAACACACTGTGTGATAACAAAGATGTCAGTGTGAAGATCTGAGTCTGAGTGGAAGAGACGGAGGCGAGGTCGGCAGAACAACACGTCTCCACCCCCCCACCTCCCCATCCCCCAGAATACTGTGGGAAAACAGTCCTTACAGTAGGAGTCACATGACTGATGGACCTGATGACTAGGCCTCATTCTACTGATGCAGTGGTGCCGTAGTTTCACTGTCGTACTGACTGCACACAGACTGGTTCTCCAAGAGCAGCACTTTTCTTACCCCGGTGAAAGTGCGCCCCCTGTTTGAAAAATCAATTATTCATTGAAACAATTCCCAGATAGGAAAAGATTATTTCCACTCTCATCTGTCTGTGAGAAAAAATCTCACATTAAAAAAACTCTCTCAACCACCACATTTTCTAACTCATGCACCCCCTAGAGGCAGGTGTGTACTACTACACTTGGGAATTCTAGTTCTGCTGTCAGGGATAGTGAAGGGGTTGAACACTGCGAAGGGGTCATAAAACACAGACTAACACATGAAATGAAGCTCCAAACAATCCCAAAGCCACTTTAATGATGAATTGAACTTTTTGGTGACCAACTGTAGATAACCCTCTCTCTGCAGGCTTCCACATCATTCCCAGAGTATCCCACGTGGTTCCGGAGAGCTGCCTGCTGATCGTGGTTGGTCTGCTGGTTGGCGGCATCATCAAAGCGATTGGTGAGAAGGCCCCGGTCCTGGACACCGAGCTCTTCTTCTTCTACCTGCTGCCTCCCATTATCCTCGACGCCGGCTACTTCCTGCCCACCCGGTACTTCACGGAGAACATTGGCACCATCCTGGTGTTCGCGGTGGTGGGAACCCTGTGGAACGCCTTCTTTGTGGGCGGGATGATGTATGGGGTTTGTCAGATCGAAGGAGCTCAGCTGGGAAGAGTGGACCTGCTGTCCTGCCTGCTCTTTGGCTCCATCATCTCGGCCGTGGATCCGGTGGCAGTTCTGGCCGTGTTTGAAGAGATTCACATTAACGAGCTGCTGCACATCCTGGTGTTTGGAGAGTCGCTGCTCAACGACGCCGTCACTGTGGTGAGTTAAAAATACCAGGATGTTCCTGAAGAATGTTTTGAGAAAAGGCTTCAGGTGCAGAACTCTTCAGCCACTGATTTTCCTGTACTTCCAGCGTTTTTAAACACTGAAAAATACTTGCTGCTCCATCTGCTCCAAAATCTCCATCTCCCACTGCTCCTCCCTCTGTGCAGGTGTTGTATCATCTCTTCAAGGAGTTCTCTCACGCAGGAACAGTCACCGTAGTGGACGCTGTCCTCGGAGTCATCTGTTTCTTTGTGGTCTTTCTGGGAGGGATCCTGGTCGGAGCCATTTACGGCATCCTGGGGGCCTTCACCTCACGCTTCACCTCCCACACCCGCGTCATCGAGCCCCTCTTCGTTTTCCTCTACAGCTACATGGCCTACCTCTCGGCGGAGGTGTTCCATCTGTCAGGCATCATGTCGTGAGTGACTATCTCCTCGTTCACTTTCTTAGAGGAAACTGTCTGTCTCTAACGGTTATCTCATCTATGTTGTTTTTCCCTCCTAAACCAGACTGATCGCCTGTGGCGTCGTGATGCGACCGTACGTGGAGGCCAACATTTCCCACAAGTCCTACACCACCATCAAATACTTCCTGAAGATGTGGAGCAGTGTGAGTGAGACGCTCATCTTCATCTTCCTGGGAGTGTCCACAGTGGCCGGGCCCCACGCCTGGAACTGGACCTTTGTGATTTTCACCGTCCTCATCTGCCTGGTGTCCAGGGTCCTCGGTCAGTTCTGAAAAAAAAACACACTGTCGTTGTCCTCCTTTGTGACCACTCATCATCAGGTTGTTCCTCAGGCGTCATCGGCCTTACTTTTGTCATCAATAAATTCCGGATTGTGAAGTTGACCAAGAAGGACCAGTTCATCGTGGCCTATGGCGGCCTGCGAGGCGCCATCGCCTTCTCGCTGGGTTTCCTGTTGACCGACAGTCAGATGAAGAACATGTTCCTCACTGCCATCATCACTGTCATCTTCTTCACCGTCTTTGTGCAGGTGAGTATTTGAAGGACACTCGTTCATCCATCCAGACTGGTGGGTGGTATGGAGGGGGAGAGTGAGGATGACACTGTTGCCATGGTGAAGAAGGGTCACCCTAACCCTTCAGAATCAAGGTCAGGGCCTTCTAGCTGGCCCTATGTAAATACAACATGTACGTTATTTTGTAAGCCCTACCGGGCGTCTGTTAAGATTATGTTTGATAATTTGATAAAATACTACTTATCCAATCAAATTTCAGCCGTCTAGAGTTGGCTATGAAATCTGCCAGAGCCTTCAGAATCAACGTCAGGGCCTTCTAGCTGGCCCTGTGTAAATACAACATGTCCATTACTGTTTAAGCCCTCCCGGGTGTCTGATAACATTCTGTTTGACTGTTAGATAAAATACTACATATCCAAACATGTTTTAGCCATCTAGAGTTGTCAGCTGCCATGAAATCCTCCAGAGCTTTCAGAATCAAAGTCAGGGCCTTCTAGCTGGCCCTATGTATATACCATAGGTACGTAATTGTTTAAGCCCTCCTGGGTGTCTTATAACAATGAGTTTTATCGTGTGATAGGATTCTACTTACTCAATCATGCTTTAACTGACTGGAGTTGTCAGTTACCATGAAACATGCCAGAGCCTTCAAAATGATCGAAAAGGCCTCGTAGACGGCCCTATTTCAGAGCCTGTCAGAGCCTCAGAATCAACGCCAGGGCCTTCTAGCTGGCCCTATGTCAGAGCCTTCAGAATCAATGTCAGGGCCTTCTATCAAGGTCAAGGTCAGAATCAAGGTCGTCTGTATGATGATTTGGACACATTACCTTCCCTTAGGGGATGACCATCAGGCCTTTGGTGGAGCTCCTGGCTGTGAAGAAGAAGAAGGAGAGCAAGAGATCCATCAACGAGGAGATTCACACCCAGGTGAGAGACGATGCCGAAGAGTCCGCTCTCAGAACTCAGTTCTTGTGAGTCCAATGATGTCATTTCCTGTGTGTAGTTCCTGGATCATCTCCTGACGGGAATTGAAGACATCTGTGGACATTATGGACACCATCACTGGAAAGACAAGTATGTTTTGCTTCAGGATGTGAATCATTTCGGCTGCAGTAACAATGTTGATGGAAGTGTTTTCTGTTCTGTGCTCAGGTTAAATCGCTTCAATAAAGCCTACGTGAAGAAGTGGTTGATTGCAGGCGATCGCTCCACTGAGCCACAGCTCATTTCCTTCTACAACAAGATGGAGATGAAGCAGGCCATCATGCTGGTGGAGAGTGGCAGCTCCTCCAAGCTGCCACCACTCCTGGACTCCTCTGTGACTCTGCAGTAAGTTGAAACACACACACACACACACTCACACACTCACCAACATTCACTAAAACAATAACCAAACTGTGCAGGAACCTCCAGCCCAAGGATCCGACCAGACATCGAGCGATACCCAGTATCTCCAAGAGTCGAGAGCAGGAGATCAGGAAGATGCTGAGAGCGAACCTGCAGAAGACCAGACAGAGGGTACGAGACGTCTGACTATAAACTGAATGGATCCGGTCCAAGACCAATGGTTCGGTGTTTGTTTCTCCACAGCTCCGCTCCTACAGCAGACACGACCTGATGATCGATCCCTTTGAGGACAACATGAGCGAGGCCCGTCTCAGGAAGCAGAGAGTGGAGATGGGGCGAAGGGTGAATATTTTTTTTTGTTATTAGAAGGAATCGATAATAATCTCAGCAAATATTACATTGTCAGACATCTATTTATTTTATTTTGCTTTGGAACCTTCGTCATTTTGTCCACATCCTTGTTGACAGATGAGTCACTACCTCACCGTTCCTGCGAACCGTCAGGAGGTTCCATCAGTGAGAAAAGTCTGTTTCGAACCAGGTCAGTGAGACGTAAAGATCCCTTTATGTCAAATTATCTGTAATGGCCTTTATAGCGCCACCTGCAGGGGACAGAGGGTACATTCTTTTTTGGACCAACCTAACCAGAGTTGATGTCCTACAGAACACCAGGTTTTTACCTACAACGCTGAAGGCCAGAGTCCAGACATCCAGATGTCCCGCCCTCCAGACAGAGTTGGCCTGTCAACCAAGTCACGTCTGACAACCAATCAGAGGACAGAGCTGCAGGAACTGACGGAGAAGGAAACAGACATGGACGACAACGAGGAGCAGGATCAACAGAAACTGTCTCGATGTTTCAGTGACCCGGGTCCAAACAAAGAGCAGGACTGAGGAGGTACCTTCACCCTGAGGCGACTCACCGGTACTGCACACAGGTTTCATTTCTCTGTCGGTCCTGATCCCTGAGTGAAGAGAAGACGCTGCACTGCCTGATAGGAATTAGGAGGAGGATTATTTTTGTGATTTCTTCTGTCTTTTATCTGACTGAGAACCAAAGCACCAATCATTGATTACTACCACCACATTTTATGGCTATTATTTTGATGGGTTTACATCCTCAAACCACAGTCTAAGACAGGTCCAGGTAAACTGTGGCCCGGGGGCCGAGGGCAGCCCCTTTGGCCATTAAATCCAGCCCAACAAAGTATAAGCATCGTTATACTCATGGATTATCCCTGCAGTGCCCATCTTTGTCCACTAGATGGCGTAGGAAAAGCACAAAGCATCTTAGGCCTCATGCATGACTTTTCCATGTCATTTATCTCAGTCCTGCTCCTCAACCAGACCTGGTCACAATTTAGGACTCACTGTGACCCAAGAGTCAAAGTTTGCCCATGCCTGGTCCAGGACCTCAGCTTTCATGTTTCTTAACATCCTGCTCCAGATCCTTGATCTTCTAACTCCACCACTGATGTACAGCTAGCTGTGGTTCAGACTAGTTTATCATAATGTTATAATAGAACGCCTAACACTTGTTCCATGTGCTTTAGAAACTTGTCCCAGGAAGTCTGACTTTATTGAACCTCGATCGTGACAGTTCAAGGTTTTCTCAGGGACTGCAGTTGGACTTGGCGTTGACAACAAATATTGTAGCTGTCTCGCAGGACGGGTTTTCAAGGAAAATCTTGAGTCCCTTCTGACAATTTATTGTATAGTCTGGTGGTTATGTACGCTTTTTGGTGTAGAGTTGCAGCCACTGTGATGTAAAAGAGGGTTTTAACCTCCAACATGTGATTTTGCAGTAAACTGTAACCTAATCCCCGTAAAAGTCGAGTGTTTGTTGTGCTAAGAGCTTCAGTGACGTCGCCAACACATAAATGGAAATGTTCCTGGTACCTACAGCCTGTGTGTAGCCTGTGCTCCATATCTGCACCACACTGCCTGAGCTTCTGCTGCCTAAACATGTTTGCCTTAACTTCTGCCAGTTTATGTATTATTTTTATATTTCAAATACCAAAAATGTGTTAAAGTTATTTATGTATCAGTGAAAATGAAAACAAATGTATTTTGGTCTGAAATAAAGGTTTGTCTATTGGGTCACATGACCTGCCTGTTAATAACTTTACATTTTTGCTCTGACTGTTTGATTGTCTTTCTTGTGTCCTTTATCGATCCAACCTGCTGTAGAACCTCTCCCAGTCATTTCAGGGTTTATATAAGACTGGTTAGAATGAAGTAACCAAAATGATGTCTGTCGACATGTGACACGGTGACTCTTATACACTGGAGTTCCACCCATTCTGGGTCTCTTTGGAAAATCCAGTCCAAATAACAGGGAGTTTGAAATCCCTGCCATGGCAACCACTCAGTGACGATGGATTTGTGACAAGAAAATAAACAAACGTCTTCATTAGTTCAAGCAGCACAAGTGGAGGACATGGCTTTCAATGGCACCTGGGAGGTTTATTCTGAGGAAAACTTGGAAGATTTCCTTAAAGCAGTAGGTGAGGATCAATCTTCTCTAATGGACACATCTGATTTTCCCACCTTCTCTGTGATCTTTACTCATGTCACTCAGGTGCACCTGAAATGGTTGTGAAGATGCGCAAGAGTGTCAAGCCAGTGATTGTGATTGAGCAAAAGGGTAAAGAATTCACCTACACCATAAAGACACCCGCCTGCACCAAGTCCCACTCCTTCAGCATTGGACAGGAGACAGAGATGATGACACTGGATGGCAGGAAGTTTAAGGTGAGTCAGGGCTGGTGTCGCGCCAGTGCAGTTTTTCTTCTTTTGCCTGAACGTAAACAACAACTTGTGAGTCATCGTTAACTCAGCTGTGACGGGTTGTCTGTGGTTGAACCAGTGTGTCGTCAGGGAGGAGAATGGAAAGCTGATCGCTGAGAATGCAAAGTTCACCTCAGTGAGAGAACTCCAGGGAGGAGACATGGTGGAGGTTGAGTCTTTTAGATGGAGGTGAATGTTTCCTCTTTTAAAAACACCCACCGGTCTTTAACCTCATTTATTTCTTCACGTGTTTCAGACCATTACTGTCGGCTCTGTGACCTTTACCAGCAGAAGCAAGAAGATCTGACAGCATCAACTTGTACCTGGTTGTCTGGACATCATACTTTCAACCCCTTGTGTCTCTGAATAAACATAAATTCCCAACAAAGCAGTGTGTGTTTTATTTATTAGAAATAACAGGCTGAAGAGCATCATCCACTTTGCTGTGAAGGTGATCGGCAGCAACCTCCTCTCCCGTCTGTTTTACCTTAATCGATGTTTTTAACAGAACGTCTCAGAATGTAGCTGTATTTTAGTCTTTTATGAGATATGTCTATATCAATAGGGTCTATAAGGGCAGAGGGCATTGCTTTGCCGACTGTATCTTATTTTATATAATTGTAAATTGCCTTGGGACAACGGTTGTTGTAATTTAACACTTTAATAAATAATAAAGTTCAAACTCTTTCTGTTTCCGATTATGAAATTTCTTCTAAATACTCCTTTATTCCTTTATCCTTTATTCCTCCTATGAATATCTGAAATGCGGTTACAATTTGTTGTTACACATAACACAAAAAGACCGCGAAAAGAGCGGAGCCAGATCGGTTTCTGATTCTTTGCCGGTGAGTCATGTTTTACCGTCGCTCCAGCAGATGGCAGTCACGCGCCGTTTTGGGGTTTCCTTTTAAGCGACGGAGAAGAAAGGATTCCAGCCGAGACGGCGCCTTTTATCTGCGCATGCGTTAATACGTTCCTCTCATGGTGTCGGCCTTGTTTCTTGGAGTCGACGTTTGATTTCTTCTGTGGTGTGTGTACGTTGTATGTCCAGACACATGAGGCCTCCAAATACGTCTCTGTTCGTGAGGAACATCTCCGATGATTCCAGGTGAGTCCGATGGCTCTTTGGTGAACCGAGGAGCCACACGGGCCGAGCTGCGTGCGTGTGTGTGAGAATGTCTGTCTGTGTGTGTGTGTCTGACGCCATCTTGTTTCTTCCGCCTGCTAACATGAGAACAATTCCCTTCGACAAATTCATTATTATTGTTATTCTGGGTTGACTCGCAATGTACTGGGTTATAATATAATAAGAACACAATCGTAGAAACGTGTTTTTGTAGGTAAAAGTATGCAGTGGTTACTTATGTGTGTTTACTGCACGTTTTATTTTCCATCTAGCATTATCTGTTAAGGCGTCTTTTTGAATTGCATTTAAATGTTTACATCAGTTTTAATAAATTCCAATAGAACAAGAGAGCAATAATTTCGCCTTTCTTTTTAGGTTTGTTAATATAAATGCTAAAAAAGAATGACGGATAAGTAGCTTTGAATTTTAGTAAGAACTACTTAAGTTGAGGCTGCAGGGTGTTGTTAAAAAAATTAAGGAAATAAATGCTTAACGTCCCATCTGTGTGTTGTGAAATCAATAACTTGAACAGTTGATATTGCATGATTTTTATTTAATAATATCTGACCTTGGTTGTTTTTTGTGCCTAACAGAGTTTTCACATCCTAAAAGGACATTTAATCAAAAACTTTAACCCAAAAAAAAACTCCTTTATGAACAGAATGAGCACAGACCAAGTACCATTTGGTTTAAGAAAAGTTAAACAGATTCGAACCCAATTGTTCTCACCAGATTTCCCAAAAGATTTTGTACAAAAAGAAACAACTCTTTAGGATTAGACCGCAAGTTGTGTTTTTCTTTTCAAATGGAATGTCCTTTTAGCCCACTGTAGCTCTTGTTTCTGTCTGTACATGTAGCCACAGTGACCAGTGCTGGTCAGTTAAGTCATATTTGTATTTACGGTGTTCAGGCCTGAGGATTTGCGGCGTGAGTTTGGCCGCTATGGGCCCATTGTAGATGTCTACATCCCGCTTGACTTCTATACACGACAACCAAGAGGATTTGCATACATTCAATATCCTTTCCCAAAGAGCTGTGTGTCTCTGCTCTGTGTAACCACCTGAGTTCCCTTTCAGCAAGAAGAGCTGCATTTTTGGTGTTTGTTTTCCTTCTTTTGCGAATCATTTGACTTATCATCTAACACAAATATTTCTCTGTTATTGCTTCAGAAAATGTAAAAGCGCCCAGTTGTGGAAGCGGCCACACAGAGTAACAAAGACCCATGTAGAGTAGCTGTAAAGACAAGTCACACTGAGGCCTTCAGGATCAGAGGGAGGGAAAAGGTTGAAAAGAGAAAAGTAAAGCATGAAGACGAAAAGGGAACGGAGTCAAAGATCGGCTATGGCGCCAAAGAATGGGCTAAAGAAAAGAGGTTTAAAAGGCAAGCAGCAAAGCCAAGTCTCTGTGGGAGTCGGTTAAAGAATGTAAAGATCAAGCTCAAGTTCAAAGTCAAGCAAAGGTAACAAGTCTGAATTACTGTATGTTGTATCCTCCCAAAAATTCAATCGCAGAATTTGAGCCAAACTGAGCTGTGCCTTTAAAAATTCAAATCCAATCGATTCAAGAATATTTTTTAATTCTAGATCTACACACATACATATATTTCCCTGATTCCTCCTAATATTTCGTTAGAAACTGACCATATTTCAACTCAAATCCCTTCTTTACTTCTAATGTATATTTTCTTTATATTGTGTTTCCCAAACCCATTGAGAGGTTTCCTGAGTTTCTGTGATTTTTTTTTTTTATTATTAAATAAAAACGTGAAAATATTCAACCACCTGGCGGCGATGGTGAGAGGAAAAAATATGGCGAAGTGATGTCCCTGTAATGTCAGAGAGAGAAATTTTATTTAGATTTCTTTGGTCTTCAACAAACAAGAGCAAATTAAAGCCTTAACCACGCAGCATGTTTGAGGACGTGCGTGATGCAGAAGATGCTCTTCACAGCCTGGACAGGAAGTGGGTGTGTGGTCGGCAGATTGAAATCCAGTTTGCCCAGGGAGACAGAAAGAGTAAGTGTACTACTATTTTACTTTTTTTTTTTTTTTTTTTAAAGAGTCACTTTTTCTTGTTAAAACCAGAAGGGACTGGAAACAAACTTTCTCTATTTTTTTTTTTTTTTTTTTTTAATTGATTCAACTTCCGCAATTGGAAGTTTTTAGCGTTTGTTTGAACATAAAAAGAATAGATAGACTGTTATTTAAGGCTAATGGCTTCATGGTCACTTCCTGGTTAACCCGCAGCCCCTAATCAGATGAAGTCTAAGGAGCGTCACTCCCCAGGAGGCCGATCCTCTCGGTATGACGACTATGATCGTGACAGCCGCCGGAGGCGCTCCCGCAGTCGTAGCTACGAAAGATACCGATCACGTAGCCCTTCATATGAACGGCGTCGCAGGAGATCTGAGAGTCCGCGAGAGTGAGTTTTCTCTCCGCTAAATATGATCCAGAGTCACTTTTGCCACTTATTGAAACTGTTTCTTTTTTTTTTTCTTTTTTTTGTCGTCCAGGTCTCGTGGTCGAGTCTATGGAAGAGGGCGGAGCAGGAGCCGTGAAGACGAAAGGTACAGAGTCAGGGTCTGGTTTTTCAGCTCTGATCACAGATCTGTTCTTTGACCCGTGTCTTTATCCGTCTTCAGATACAGACACAGGCCCCGCAAAGAGTCTCGCGGAAGATCTCGCTCTCAATCCAGGTCCGCGTCCCCGAGAGAACCCATCAACCAGCCAACTTCCTCCCAGTTCCAGGAGGAGGAAGTTCGGCGTGCACACTCGCCCTCCCACTCCAGATCCCGTTCTGCGTCCAGATCACGCTCCCGTTCACGATCTCGCTCCCGTTCATGGGCCGGACGCAAGTCAGGTGGTCGTTAGGAACCATCCACTGGCTCTTATTCATTTGGTTTTTTTTTTTTTTGGTCAAATGGTCTCGAGTTTGTCAGAGGTGGCTTGTTGGTCTTCACCTGAATGTAATGTTCACTTTTCCATTCGTAGAAGCTTGTGTTTTCTTGCAGTTCCCATTTTATGAAAAATCCTGGTTCTTGTTTTTATAAAAGATTATTTTTGGTATTCAGACAGTGGTGGTGTTTATCATATTTTTATGTTCAAAGGTAACAACAGTCTGACTGTCTGTGTTTCATCTGTTTCACTTGACAGATTTGTTTTCTAGACCTGGGCCCTTTTTTCTGCTATTTACACAACAATGACCTTAAGTATTTTTAAAGTAGTTCAAATGGTCGAGGACACAGTTTCACTGTCGGAGCGCATTACCTTTTATTATTTAGAGCAGCTGAGTGGTTTATGTCAGTCAAAGTTCTGTCAGTCAGAGAGGGTTTTTATTAAGGCATTCTGCTCATGTCACATGACCAGCATGGCTGGAGGTGATTGGCTTCATAATGATTCATAATGCACAAAAATGTCCTTAAATATTTTGTAATGGTTTACTCTGGTCGGCTACAAATTTTGTGATAATTTCTCCAAAATCATTTTTCAATTAGTTTTTTTTTTTTTTTTTTTTTTTCTGAAAAATAGTTTGGAGTGTGGTGTGTGTACGCGTGTGTTTGTGGTGGGATTTGACCAAACTGATCATCTTTTGGACAGCTCCTGTCTCGGCATGTTTTATCCTCCCAACCAGTGCATGCTTACCTGTTAGCAAGAAACTGTTATTTTTTTGAGTAATAAATGGTCAACATTGAAAACAGAGGCTTGTGTTTTCACTGTGTGGTTGGAAAGTCCAGACTGGGAGCAATGGTTGGACCAGACCTTTCTCAGCTGACTTGACGGACTTGGACAGGAATTCAACTCCTCAGGAATTAAAAGTACAAATTTTGTCACGTCACAAATTGCAATGAGACGACAACGAGTAGAAAAGCAAACTCCTTGTCATTGCCACCAGGGAGCTGACTTAAACTCATGACCAAAGTGAACATTGGAGTGGGGACGGTTCCATGCTCAGTGGACCGCAGTGGTAACTTGGCGGTAGGGTTTTTTACTAGGGGCGTTTTGGATCCAAGTCCGCTTCTTTAACCACTGGACCACCGACTGCCTTTCCCTTGTGTCACACTTTGCTAACGTGAACAGTCTGACACCTACAGCTGTCTCTTATACAAAATGGAGATGGCTTCACACTCAGCTGTCATTCCCAGGGAGGGTCCTTGTTGTAAACAACCTTGTGGCTTTGTTATGGCATCGTCTTATGGACATGGAGCCTCCGCCAGGCCTCCTGTCCCAGATCCAGGTGGAGATTGTTAATTTCTGTCTCTTATACACATCTAGATGTGTATAAGAGACAGGTCCCAGAGGATCAGGTCTTCTAAGGCCAGGACAACTTTAAGTCCAGCTCGCTGTTTGACCTCTGGTTCTGGGTGTCGGCCCGTGTCGTCCCGTCCCTGCAGGGCAGCTCACCAGCTCAGCCGCATCGACCACTTCAGTGGCTGGACCGCCAATAAAATGTGAACAAGCAGATGAGGAAGAGTTCATTTGTTTAGTGTCGTTTCCAGTGGCAGCAACGACTAAAACATCCAGGATGAAGTGAAAAATACGGCGTTGGTCTGACTGAGAACTTCAGAGGGAAGAAGGTTTGTCGAAGGAACTTGCTAAAGATGAAAGGTCAGTGAACGTCCCATCGTTTCCTGGGTATTTGTTTAAGGTTTACAGGACAGTTGTATAGGCTGCAGGTGGAGGTGGAGCAGTTAAAGATGCTGAGACAAGGATGGACAGGAGCAGGAATGATGCGATGAGAGGGACAACACAGACAGGAAGGTTTGGAGAAAAAGCTAGTTTGGACATGTTCAGAGGAAGGACAATAGAGAAACATTGGTTGAAGAACGATCCTAGAGATGGAGCTACCAGGTAGGAGACAAAGAGGGGATTAGAAAAGAATAAAAAAGGACAAACTAAATGGAAAAGAAGAAACTCCAATGTCGCTGTAGTTGAAGCTTCATGATGACCTTCATGATCCAACCTCTTCCTTGTGCTCCTCTTCCTCGTTCCAGTGCTGCTTCTGTAAACCATGGGAGACTGGAACTTCCTTGGAGGAATCTTGGAGGAGGTGCACATCCATTCCACCATGGTGGGAAAAATCTGGCTCACCATCCTCTTCATCTTCCGAATGCTGGTGTTGGGTGTAGCGGCGGAGGACGTGTGGAACGACGAGCAGTCCGACTTCATCTGCAACACAGATCAGCCCGGCTGCCGAAACGTCTGCTACGACCGCGCCTTTCCCATCTCCCTCATCAGGTACTGGGTGCTGCAGGTCATATTCGTGTCCTCGCCCTCTCTGGTCTACATGGGCCACGCCATCTACCAGCTGAGGGCGCTGGAAAAAGAGCGCCACTGCAAGAAGCTGGCCCTGCGTCGGGAGCTGGAGGCCGTAGATTTGGAGCTGGTGGAAGTGAGGAAGAGGATCGAGAAGGAGATGAAGCAGGTGGAGCAGGGGAAGCTCAACAAGGCCCCGTTGAGAGGGTCCCTGCTCTGCACCTACGTGGCCCACATCGTTACCCGGTCCATGCTGGAGGTCAGCTTCATGATGGGTCAGTACGTCCTCTACGGACCTCACCTGAGCCCGCTGTACAAATGCGAGCAGGAGCCGTGTCCAAACGTGGTGGACTGCTTTGTGTCCAGGCCCACAGAGAAGTCCATCTTCATGATGTTCATGCTGGCCATTGCCAGCATCTCGCTCTTCCTCAGCCTCCTGGAGATCATGCACCTGGCCTTCAAGAAGCTGAAGAAGGGCATCCTGGACTACTACCCGCATCTGAAGGAGGACCTGGATGAGTTTTATGTTGACAAGTCCAAGAAGAACTCAGTCGTGCATCAGGTTCACAAGGGAAGCTCGGTGGGACACAAGACCACGATCGTCACAGCTCCCAGTGGCTACACCTTTCTGGTAGAGAAGCAGGGAAACGGACCCAACTACCCCCCACTTAATACCTCTGCTGCTTTAGAGCCCACACAAGGAGCTGCTGGTGCAAAACCAGAGGGTGGCAAAGACAGTAAGGAGGAAACTTGTCCCACAGAGAAAAACAGCCCTTCCAATAACACAAGTAATGAAACACGGTCCAATCCCACAGACAAGCAGGAGGACCAGGAGGAGCAGGAGGAGCCCAAGGAGCGGAGCCTCAGAAATCACAAAAACCTGGAGTTTCCCACCCTTCCTGTGGCTGACATCTTCTCCTGCAGCGCTCTCTCAGGGATTGGCAGGAAGTCTCGTAGGGTCAGTGCTTTATGGAACTGCTCCACTGTGGTGGAGGGAAACGCTTCTGACAGCAGCGACTCCTGCCCGGGGCTGAGCAGCAGCGGCAGCTTGAAGCTCCCCGGCAGCTGCGTGGCCCCCAGACCGAGTCTGTTCTCCAGGTCGGACAGTAGGAGGCCGACCCGATGTCCGAGCCCGGAGTCTGTGGAGGAAATGAGTTCGGCCTCTCGACACAGCCGGGAGAGCAACAGCCCCATCGCCTCCTCTCCAAACCACAAGGGATCAGCAGTGAGTTTAGGCAGCAACAGACGAGCTCTCACTGATCTGCAGATATGAATCCAGACCCAGAACCTAGAAAGATCTGATTGGTACCTGGATGATCCTCCTCCTGTAAGGTTTCTTACAGGTCTTGAACACAGTGTGATCAGATTTCTGTCATGAAAAACTGCAATATCCTGCTGTATATGTTGCTAGAAAGAAAGTGCAGTCTGCTGGTCTGATCGGTTCTGAAATGTGTTAATGGAGGTTTGCTGTTCTTTAGGTATTTCAGCATGTGTACCTACAACTTTGCGTCCAACAGTTCACCTTGAAACAACTGCAGGAAAGAGAACATAAGCTCAGGAGTTTGTCTCGCAGAAGATCTGAGATCAGATTTGTTTTCAGTGGATTCAGAGGTTGGACACTTGTCCTCAAACCTCCACCAACAGCTGGTTCTTGCGTAGAATGTTGAGACACGTGACGGACGGACGGATTTGGAGGGTCCAGACCTGATCTTCTGGACAGGACCACACTTGTTCACATTGCTCTATTGTTTCTTGGAAAGCACAGACCAAAGTGATGTTTTATTCAGGCTGCAGCTCAGCTGTGGGGATGGAAAAGTGCAGCGATCCATACTCTCTGCTCTGAGTCATTATGCAACCAGATATTTTTCAAACCAGTCCAGTGTCTGCTGAAAGACTGATGCTCCAGAATTGTCGATAATCGACAGAGAGGAGCGTGGATTTCAGGGACAGAGTTGACTTTGAATCAATTATCATCAGTTTTAACTGAGAATTAATGTTGTCTGTAAAAAATAGTGCTTTTCACCTGAAACTCTCAGAACGTCATCGCTGCTGCTACGCAACATGATTTGTGTTTTTGGCCTTTTAGAAGGAATATGTTTTCCAATACAGATAAAAATTTAAAAACTATCTGACCCAGTTCTATTATCTACTCCAGGCTTGGACAAACTAAGGCCCAGGGTCCAGATGCAGCCCGTTCATCTTTGTAATCTGGCCTGCCTAATTGTATAACCAAACAAATTCTCTCATTTGCTTTTTTTTTAACAAATTGATCAATCAATAAAATGTTCAGTTCTTGTTGTTCAGTTGTTGATGTGTTTCAGGAACGACACAAATTCAAGTTCAGTTGCAGAAAAAAAAACCAACAAAACTTATTGTTGCATAACAAAAAAGTGACTCTCATCACCGTACAATGAACACAAACATACTCTACAAAAATGCTGCAGGTCTGACAATAATGAACACATGGTATACATTCAAACATCCGATGGTTTCTATTCAGCTGGTTTCTCCTCCGCCGCTGGTTCCATCTGCATCAGCTGTGAGGGACACAGAGGTCAGAGCAGAACGACGATTGTCTGGAGTTGAAGATACCGTGTGTGTGTGTGTCTCTCACCTTGTTCTTCAGCTCGTAGTTCTCCTCTGTGAGAACTTCACACTTCTGCTGAAGTTCAGAGATCTCTGTGCGAAGGGCCTCCACGTCTGCTGGGTCTGGACCAGCTGCACCCAGGTGAAGCTTGATGAAGCTGTGGACCAGAGTCAAGGACCATGTGTACCATGTGCACCAAATCTCACATTTGAGAACATTTCGGATGGACTTTCTGTCAGACTCATTGTGTGTCATGAGTCACAGGAGGAAGGATACTCCAGTGCATTGTTGGGTTTGTCAGGCTCCTCGTAAAGTGCCACCAAAACTGAAATACAGAGGAAAAAGTGATGAAAAACTTAACAATAAAAATAAAAACATGCATCTGAACATATATTCTTCTTCTCCTCTGTTCTCGCCCTCATCTTCTCCATCTCCCCCTTCTCTCCATCTTCTAATCTAACTCCAACTACCTCCATGTCCTCCCTCGCTGCATCCATCAATCTCCTCTTGTCTCCTACCTGTTAGCACCATCTCTGGCACCAATCTAACATACTCCTCTGCCACTCCTTACTTCCTCATACAAAACCACAGTAGGCCTTTACTAAATCTACAAAAACACAAGAGCTGCTCCTTCTGACCTTCTGTGTCCTTCATCCATCAACATCTTCCATGCAAACATTCAAGCTTCTCCTCCTTCATCTACCTGGTTTCAACTCCTCAAATCTTAATGACGTGGCTCATCATCTCTACCCATCAGATGTTGTTGCAACTCCGACCATCACCCTTGTTGTAGATCAGCACCACAAATGTTATTTTCCTCCACCCTGTCTCCTGAACACGGATGAAGATTTTCTAAAATATCATTTTTACTTTTCTCGGGGGAGAATTTCCACGACGCACTGACAACCTCCTCACGTTCTCCCTTTCTAGCTTTGCCTGATGTGGAAGCTTCTTTGCACGTGACCTTCGGCCACTCCAGACTTTTTTAAGACTTGACCAAGAACTTACTGCTGGTGAGCGTGTCCAGAACTCCAGACTTCTCCAGGTATCGCCTGAACTGTTCTCTCTTCGACTCCGAGGCCTGGAACACAGCGAGTAATTCACTGTCAGCACAAACAGCGACAAACACACTGTCCAGGTTGTACTTTGTTAAACATATATTAATAAAATCCTTCGACCTGAGCTGAGTTTCCGCGTTTAAAACATTCCGCTTCAGCAACACACCTTCATTTACAGCGTGAATGTCTTGGCTGCAGCTGAATACTCACTCTATAATGCGCCATGACAGCAGTGGCAGCCGTTAAATGTCCGTTGGTCTAACGTTGGGCAAGAATTTTGCTCCCAATCATCGGCAGCTGTTTCTTTTCGGGTTTAGTTTTTGTTTGGTTGTGTTCACGACACCGAGAGCGATCCCGCCGTTGCCATAACAACTAGTTTACGACTTTCAGCTGTAAATTTTGTAATAAATGTAATTTAATTTTTTTTTATTCGTTCAGGGAGGAAATTATCTGGACAATAAGAAAAATAAGAGACGCGTTTGTGCTTTGTACAAATGTCGTAAAGTGTGATGAGTTCAGGTGCTTAATCGAGGAGGTCGCGTTGCCAGGTTGTAGAAATGACAGGAGAAAGGAGCGCAGTGAGGCGGACACTGTTTCCGTGCATTGCTCCCTTGTTCCCGGGTGTTTTTTATGCTGATACCGTTAACCACAGCCATATGTGTCAGCCTTTAATCCTACTGCCTTTTATCCATTTTTTTTTTTGCTGGTGGAAGGGGAAAAAAGCAGAACCAGGGAACGTGACTCTGCAGAAATGACAAAAATGTTTGTTCTTGCAGTTAGCAGTGGTGTTTTCTTTTTTAAGTTATAACTAACTACTTAAAATATGTCGCTTCCGACATGATTTTTAAATATTTTTTTTACCACAAAGTGCTTTGACGAAAGTGTTGCCGTGAATCTGATCTCATTAAAAAGCGCTTAAATGAAAAAAAAATCCAGATGACATAGCAATAAAGTAACCGAACCACTACTACGGCGCCACGAATATGAAAAACAAAATATTTCCCTGAAAGTCCAGATAAACTAATTTTGTACAGGAAAATACAAAGTCATCTATCTATTGTTTTTCGCTGTTTATACATGAATAAACGCTATATATTCATATATATCCCTTTTACTACTGTGGTTAACTCAAACATAGTCACGCTCTCGTTTAAATGCTGTTAGAAGGCTGGAAAATGTCTAACCTGGCCACCTCGCTGAAGGTGGCATCACGTGGGAGGGCGGATCAGGCGGTAGTCGCTGTCTATTACGTCACATCCACAGCACTGATGAACAAGTTATGTTTCCGTCTAAGTGACAGTACTGGAGTCGGCTTCAGTTTGTCTATAGATCTACGATTTTCAGCAGACCCATGTGGTTCATGTGACCACGGTATATTTCCTCGTAAAAACATCAGCGTCTTGTTGTTCTACCGTCAGTGAAATGACAAAGGGAACGGCAGAAATCACGGCTTTTAATTCTCAGCACCAACGAGTTGGTCTCCACGTCAAGTCTACGAGGAGGTAAAGTGTCATCAGTTGACACAAAATAATTTTTAATTTTTGACAACATATATACGCTAAAGTTAAAGCTTCTGGGTTCTGTTGTGATGTGGATTTTTTGCTGATTTTTCTTAATTAAAACAAAAAGTAATACAATGATACTCTGTACTGTAGTCCTAATGTTATGTATCTGGTTGTGACTCTGGGGAGCGATGTCTTATAGGTTTGTATTTAAGGGGAATAATTCTGTGTACAGTCGTATTACTGACTGATCACTGCAGACAGTACACAGTGAATAAAAACATTAACATGTATTTTATAACTTTTTTATGTATTATCACTCTACTTCGTTTGTTGAACCGCCGGTTTAACACTGGTACTACTACTGTACCGACTCTAACTTGACGTGGGATTTATTCGACTGTGGTTCAGTAAATCATCGGTCAGTCGAGGGCAGTTCGACAGGTGAACCTCTGTTCTTGGGGACTTGGACCTTTAAACATCACATTCCATCGATACCTGGGATTGATGAATGAAGAGAGACGTACTGTACAAACACAAACCCTGAGGATTATTGAGCCAGACAACAGCGACGACTACACACCCGCCCACAGTCCATACAATAGTCCTGTTGGAACATGTTAAGTCTCCAGAAAAGGGACAGAAATCAGCAGAAATGTTCTTGAGCGATGTTTCTCTGGTCATAATAACCGGCTTTGCCCCCTGTGGTTAGGAGGAATTATTGCTATTATTGTTTGTGCTGCTTGGCTGAAAAACAAAAAACAATCCAAGGAAGAAAGGTGTTCTTCTCGACCTCTGAAGGCAACAGAGAAGATAGAAAGTAGCCAATAAAAAGCTGAGAGTTGGTGAAACTTCATATATTGAATATGATCTTTTTAGCGTATGCTATGACAGGTGGCAGAGGAAAGTTCTTCCTCAAGTTCTTCCTCTCAGAGTGGAATAAAGAGATAAATATTTACAACAAAAAAATTACTGAAAATTTACTTCAGTAAACATTACTGAAGAAGCTTTTTTGAGGTAATTAAATTGTCTTAAAATGAAATCATTTTCAAACAATTTGTCATCAACGAATGCTTTTTATTTCTCTCTCACTCTCTCTCTCTATGTATATTTATTCACACACACATATATATGTTATATATCGAACAGATGTTATATATTCATGTATATAGCGTACATAAACACACAAAAAGCATCTGGAAAAAGATTAACTGTATTGGTGAGAATTAAATAGGGTTTGATAGTTTACAGATACACATTGCCAACATTTGGCCTAACCTTCTTGAGAAAAATAAGACAAAATTCTATGGATTGAAAGGATAAGCTCAAATAATATTTTTCCTGTAAAAAAACTCAAGGAGAAAACTTTCCACACATGGTCCCAGAGCCAATCTTTGACTTCGAACGCCTCTGTTTTTACTTGTAAATTAGTTCTTCGTCTCTTCTCAGTTCTTCTCGGTCATGACTCACTGACCTCAGCTCCAAGGCTTCAACAGATCTGCCCCCAGTCATGGCGGCACCTAGTGGCTACTCCATTGTTTCCACTCATTCCGACAGTGAGGACAGCGAACCCCTGCTGGACAGAAATGAAGGTAACCCTTAGGCTGTTGATCATCATTATTTGACAAATATTGCTCATTATTTGGCTTAAATTTAACCAGTGATACATTGTTTACAAAAAACCTAAAGCTGTTTTCCAGAATGGAACATCAAATTAAACTCAACTGTCATTTCCTGTGTGCAGACATCAATTTGTGAGCTTTTGTTTGTATAAACAAAGTTATACAAAAGTTATTTCTTTTGTATAACTTTGAATTAACAAACCTATGCAAATGTCACTCTGTGTTTATTGACAACCAAGGTTGAGAGTGACCCATTTAAAAAAAAAAAAAGAAAAAAAAACGGTTCAGTCTTTGTCAAATTAAAGTTCTGCATTTCAGATTTTTATAGATTCCATTTTTTCTCTCTGTCCTTTAAGTTCCTGTAATTCCTGTAGACCAGACCTGAGCAAACTATGGCCCGTGGGCTCCATGTGTCACGGCTGGCCTTTCATTTTGTTTCATGCCTTGCAAAAAATTGACTGTAGTATCTGTTGATGCCACTTGATGTCGCCAGACACCAAAATATCTCTGGCAGTTATTCGGGGCACTTACCCAACACAGCAAATACCTGCAGTCATTAACTGACATTAACTGTGTTCACTTTCCTGAAGCGCCGCCTCCAAAGTGCTGCTCCACCCGCTTCAACCTGGCCTTCCTCATGTTTCTGGGCTTCGCCGTGGTCTACGGTCTGAGGGTCAACCTCAGCGTGGCCATGGTTGCCATGGTGAACTCCAGTGACCCATCTTCTGCCAAGAACAGCTCGGTGGTCCACGCCTGCCCTCTGCCCGCAGACACAGACAACAACACGGACACTTTCCTCCAGCCCCAGGGGGTAAATATAAAACACTTGGGGAATATATTCATATGACATCATCATGTCATCACCTCCTCTGCTTCCTGTTCCTCAGATTCCTCAGTACACCTGGGACTCTGCGACACAGGGCTGGCTCCTGGGGGCCTTCTTCTTTGGGTACCTGTGCACCCAGATCCCCGGTGGTTACCTGGCGGGTCATTACGGTGGCTCTGTGTTCCTGGGTTTGGGAGTGTTGGGCACGGCCATCCTCACCCTCCTCACCCCTCTCGCTGCCCAGATGGGCTCCACCTGGCTCTTTGCTCTGCGAGCCCTGGAAGGGTTTGGCGAGGTAAAGTAAATGAAGAGTCTTCTTCACTCTGTCTCCCTCTCTTCTTTGTTTGCTAAACTTGGACCTGGGTTCCAGGGGGTGACGTTTCCAGCCATGATGGCCATGTGGGCCAGGTGGGCGCCGCCGCTGGAGCGCTCCAGCCTGATGACGCTGTCAGGTTCTGGAGCCAACTTTGGAGCCTGCCTTGCTCTACCTCTGACCGGGCTGATCTGCCAGACCCTGGGTTGGCCAGCGGTCTTCTACCTCTGTGGTGAGGAACCCCCACCAGGGAAGTGAGTCTCCCTCTCTCCGCGTCACCCACTTACCTCCAGGTTGTCTTTCAGGTGGGGCCGGCTGCTTCTGGTCCCTCTTCTGGTTTGTGTTTGTGTCAGATGACCCTCGCACACATCGACGAATCAGCCAAAAAGAACAAGATTACATCATCAACTCCATCGGGGCGCAGGTGGGTGACGGTGTTTGAAGTTCTGTCATTGAGTCCTTTTTCCCCCTCATTGAGGTTGTTCTTCTCAACATTTCTACTTCCTGTTTGTACTTTTTTCATTTTCTCTTATTTCGTCTTCTGTGACAAATCAGTAAACAAAAAAATGAAGTTTAACTCCAGCTGGGGTTGATACATTCTGGACTTTATGGAAGTTCATGTGTTTATAACTGGACTCCTTGGATAACAGACCTGGACCAAAGAATCTCTTCACAGGTTCTTGTTTGACTGTGTCTAGGGAACGGGTCACGGTTGGTCGGTTCCATTGCTGCCCATGTTGACGTCCCTCCCTCTGTGGGCCATCATCGTCACCCAGATGTGCTCCAACTACTCCTACTACACCCTCCTCACCTCGCTGCCCACTTACATGGACAACATCCTCCACTTTGACCTGAAATCGGTGAGGACCGTGTGAACGGTGATTCTAGATCTGAACCCTTAGTCTCTATAATTGATACCTCCGTGCTTCTGTCCTCAGAACGGGTTCCTGTCCGCTCTGCCGTACCTCGGCGCCTTCATGTTCTCCGTCCTGTCGGGCAACATCGCCGACATGCTCATTGAGAGGAGGATTTTCAGTGTCACCATTGTACGAAAACTCTTCACAGCTTTAGGTAGAGACTCTGTTCACACCTGTTCACACCAGTGTTTGTTACTTAACATGTAACTATTCACATCTGTTCTGTACAAACCTCTGTATTTATCTGTTCACACTATTTCACACTAGTCTACAGGTGTTCACAAAACATTAACACCTGTGTTCAAACCAGTTTGAACATGTTGAATGTAGCGATGCTGCCCTCTAGTGGTCAGAACTTTCAGGCCAAAACCCTACATGGATATTAATCATAACACATCTTGAAGGATTCTTCCAAGGTATAAATAAGGTTTTATCTATAGAATAACAATGCAGCGCCCCCTGTCGCCCCTTTCGTAGGTCTCCTGTTTCCCGCCATCTTCCTAGTGGCAGTTTGCTATGTGGGCTGCAGCCACGTCCTAACTGTCACCTTCCTCACTCTGTCCACCTCCACTGGTGGAACCAGCTCTGCAGGAGTCTTCATCAACCAGATCGACATCGCCCCACGGTCAGTCTGGACCACTGTGTGGCCCACATTTCAGGAGGGATGTTTTTATTTAGTGTGGATTTGCTGTTTGTCTCAAACCATTGAACTCAGGGTCTCCACCATCATGTATAAGTGAGTCTGGGTCCCAGTAGTGGTCTTGGGTGGTAACAGTGGGTCTGGGTCTCAGTGACTCAGTGATTCCTCAGTCAATAATGATCCATTAAGAGATTTTCAAAAACAATCACATAAATAAGTACAATTCAAGGGCCTCATATGGACCCCAGGCCAGGAGACCATCAGCCACAGAACAGTTCTGAAGAACAGACTGGGGTCCTGTGCAGGCCGGGGTGCCTCAGGTTGAACACCTCTGTATCCCCGTCTCCAGGTACGCTGGATTCCTGCTGGGAATAACCAACACCTTCGCCACCATTCCCGGGGTCTTGGCTCCCATCGTGACAGGATACTTCACCGCAGAAGTAAGTGGAAGTTTCTGATTGGCTGAGTGACAAGAGACACCAGCAGAGGTCGCTGTTGTTAAAACACCGAAGCTTAGCCTGGCTGTTAACTTGGCTAAGCTTAGTTAAACTTACTAAACCTAATTGATATTTTCATTATGTTTGGTTGATGTTGCAGCATTGTTTTATTGCAATATTTTCTTATAATATTTGCATGTTATATATTCAGCACACACTGGCCGGTTGGAGGAAGGTGTTCTGGGTAGCGGCCATGATCAACATAGGGGGCGCTCTCGTCTACACCATATTTGGCAGTGGGAAGGTTCAATCGTGGGCCATGACTGTGGAGGACAGAGAGGAGGTGGAGAAGGAGAGGAGGTGCAGGTCCATCAACTCTTAACCAGGACTAAAGGACCAGGACCAACCAGAAGTTATTTATCTTTTTAAAAGACAGACAAAGCAGCTGTTGTTGATTGGTTAAGCAAAGGTGAGAGGTGGAGCTTCACCGAAGAGGTTTTGCTGAGAGCTTCTCCAGGGTTTTTTAGTTCTACGTCAGGACGTTAACTTTGCACCTCACCTTTTGAAGACAGATTTAAATCTCAGAAATCAGAATCTTCACCTGTGTTTTTCCTCCCACACATTGGTCTATAGAGAAAATGAACATATTTGTGTCACTGGTACACTGAAGTTGCTGCTTCTGTGCTTCATGCCTGGTCAGTTAGCGCCTACTAGGTAAACTGAAAAACAACTCATTAGTAGAAAAAACATTTTCAAGTTAATAGATGGATAAAGTAGATGAAAGTTTACATCTGTCTAATGTGGAATGAAATCAACTGTTTTCTCTATAGACTAAGTTGTGGGAGGATGAAATATGGTTTTTAGATTACGAACAAAAATGGACGCAGTCAAATTCATCTTCAGCTGAGTTGGAGACCTTTTAAATATAAGGGAACAGGTTTAAATCAACAGGGTTTCTTTTCCTCTTCAGGAAACGGCTTTAAAAAAAATTTAACAACAGTTCTTATTGTTTACATACAGGATCAGAACCTGTGGATGTTTTAATTCATGTTTGTTTGTTTTTACACTTGTTTTACACCAGTTGTTACTTGTTGATCAGAAGCTGCCTTGTCTTTTTAAAGACGAACAAATACATGCACACAGTAAATATAGATGTGAATACAGACCTCAGTGTGTACTCTTTGA